>JBBPNR010000400.1:0-25151 GCA_038091015.1 Boletus vermiculosoides
TGCAAGGCCTTGCTAATATTGTGGCAGTGGTAATCATTCACACCACAACTATAAAAGAGTGCCACAGTAATGGCATTGGCCCATCTGCAGGTCCAGTGCAGGGTAGCATGTATGTAATGTTATTGCTTGATGACTCTATGGTGTGAAATGTGAACTGACATATATTCATAGCTTGAAGAAGGCATGTGTATGCCAGGCAACAATGACATGTTGTAAGTGGACAGCCATGCATTCTTTTTTCATCACTCAGATATCTGACCAAGCATGTTTCTGAGTAAAAGCAGGTGATCAAGGAATAGTGAGTATCTTAATGATATGTATATTTGAGAGTGTGATAGTGATGGGGACCCAAGAGTCAAGTAAATATAGCATTCCACATTGGATGCACATGGTAAATCTTTCTGGATTGGATGAGAATTGTGACTGGAAGGAGTGACAAAGCTTGTTGGTACAGGCCATTTGAGAGCTGTAATTGGAGGATGGCTGTTACGGTTAAGGAGGCCCCTACTCAATTTCCTCATTCGCCTCCTCCTACTCTCCTCCTAACTTCACCTCCTTCATCAGTTACCCCATCATCCCACCTTGACCATTCCAGTTCCTCCCTTGTCTCCACCCTCTTCTCTGACCTCCAGAACTACCAGATCCTTGCCAGTACCTGGGCCGACCTCCTAGACAAGTCCCTCTTTGAGGGATAGCCTTCTCTGTGCCTTCAGGCATCCCCACCACCACCTCCGGATACTTCCTTTCACCGCCTCTTGGGTTTCCCCTTTTACTCTCTGACTCTTACTTATGTCCTCTGACTCCCACTGACACTACCTCCTCCATAGCTTCTCTTATAGCTATACATTTCCCCTTATATTCCTTTTGTTTACTCATGTGCCACATGATGTGACATGCCCTCCTTCCTTATTTATCTTTAGGACTCCGATACCAGCCCTAAAGTACCTAGTATATATATTGGAGCACTGCCTGTACTTATCTTTCCTCCTTAACCTTGATATACACTTTTTCATGTAATCAACTTGTTCCTTGAGATCCCCTCCCTTGTGCCTTGCCTCACCTCTGCCTCATCCTTCACTCTTCCAACTCTGGGCCAGCTCCAGTACTGCTGACATATGTCAGGCCATTCACACTTAACTCCATATGGAGGTGTCCAAGTGTAGGAATGAGACATGGTTCTTCATGAATGTGTACCATTGTTACTGGTCATAACAATGGCTAGCAAAAAGGAGGTGCAAGGTTGCTGCTGCACTAGAAGTTATCCGGGTGAGTCAAGCTCTTGGCTGATTTAGATCAGTGACTGAATTTCAATCCTGAGCCAGGCTCTATACCTTAGCTAGGTGGCTCAGGGCTTCTACTCAAGATGAGGCAAGGGTTTAAGCCTTCCTGCCCATACTCACAGCCTGGAAAGGTTTATAAGGTCTGGTTGTTCTTCATAAAAGTCAACATACTAACTCCCATAACTTTCATTTCATGGCTCATGGCCACAAGTAAGGAGCTGCAGCTGTTTCTTCTGAGGCTAATGCTGCTCACTCTACTCATTCTCATCAGTTCCCTGCCTGTTATGGTGAAGTGGCTACTGAGCAAGATGGTGACAGGGGAGAGTACATTGATCCCAATTCCTTAGACAAGACTTCTTCTGAATCTGATGATGCACTGCAACATATGGTGGATACATAGCATCTTCTGAACTCCACCACTCGGACTCTTGCCACAGCTATCACCAATTCATTGGTCACCAATCAATTATCAAAAAGGGGGAACATAGCCCATGACATCTGCCACTTCTTCCAAAAGGAAAAATGCAATGGTGTGTCTACCCTATTACAAGTGTGGATGACCCCCTACTGTTTTCTTCTCCTTCTCCTTCTCCTATACTCCACACTCATTCTTTGCTGACTCTATCCCTCAACCACCCTGGCCTCCCCCTCTTCAAGGAGATCCTTGCCTCTTTCTATGACTATAACATCCCTGGCAGCACATGGGCAGAACTACTAGACAAATTTCTTTTCAAGGGATAGAAACAAGGCTGTGTCTCATTGCCCACAGCTACTTCCGTCATTACCTCTAGACTCTTCCTTTCTCTGCCTTCAGCCATTTTCTTTTATTTATGACTTTTACTTACTCAGATCTGACTCACTGTGACAGACACTGTCCTCCTACATAGCCTTCTACTTACAGGCTACATGTGTTTTCCCTTTTATTTCACTGTTTACTTATCATATGCCACATAATGTGACATGTCTATTTCTTTCCAGGATTTTAGGACTCTGTTCCTGGTCCTAAAGTCCCTACTATATATATTAAAGCACTGCCTGTACTTACTTTCTCTCTAACCTTGATATACACCTATCTGTGTATTGTCAACCAGTTCCCTGAGATTGCCCCCCTCTCTTACCTCAGCTCCTTTTCATTCTCTTCTCATTACCACACTTGACCAGCTCAAGTCTACATAGCTTCAGCTAGTTGTTCCACTCAAACTCTATTAAGAGTCAACCTAAGTGCAGGAACACTTGACACATCACAGATGTGTACCATTGTTACACTGGTTGTAACATACCCTGTGAGTGAGTCTAATTTCCCTCAGTGTTACTGCTGTGATCGCTCAAGAGAACAACCACTAGCCAGACTTCAACACAGCAAACACTGTAAGCTGGCAAAGAGACAAGATGGAAAAAGTAATAGCCTTGGTTCTTAATCAGAAGCTCCTATCCTGAACTGTAGATGCCAGGTGGACACAAATGACAAGTGGATTAGACTGAGGTGCTATGATATAATGTACAGGTATATATACTGATGAGATGTGTGCATGGACCAAGTGCTGTAAATAGTAATTGCCTAAAGTGGTCAAATGAAAGTACACAGTTGTGAGAATAAGAAGTTGATGATGGGAAAAAGAAGAATGACAGTGTGAGAGAAGAGCGGAAATTAAGTACATGTGTCATGACATCATTGTTGGTCAGGTGACCTTTCCCACAGTCACATGCAATGCATCAAATATTTATGAAGTGAAATGATGAGAGATAGTTAAGTGTAAAAGTTTGAAAATATTACATATCATAATAGTTATATATGACTACAACTGGGAGTCATACAAGTGGACACAAAGTGTAGAGCCACCTTTGAGGTTGACTCTGTTGGTCCTAACTTGTAGGATTCCTTCAGGCTTGTTGGAATACCTGGTGACAAGCAATGAGAGATACTAGGAGAAGTATCCCAAAGTAGGTGATGACTGAAAGTTCAAGATGTAAAAGGTCAGAAGACCTTGACCTAGGCAAGAGTCTTGGATAGCGAGGTTGATGATGAAGAGGTTGAGTTCTCCTGATGGGGGTGGAGAATCGAGAGACTAGCCAACGTTGACAGGCTGTTGGTGGGTGAGGACAGGAATGAGAGTTCCTGGACTTGGTCAACTACTGGGTTGACTTGATGACCAATGTAATAGGACATTGGTGGGTGAAGGCAGGAACAAGGGTTCCTGGGTGTGTCAATGACTGGGTTGACTGGGACGACCTAGATAACCACTGGTGGTGGTCAGAGGGTTCTTGACAACAGCAGCGGAGTCCTTCAATGAAGGAGAAAGGAGGGGAGGGTAAAGTGAAGGTCAAGCAAGGAGAGAGTTGCATGGAACGGATGATGAATACCACAAGAGTAACTGTAAGGTATACACTTTAGGTGTCAGATCAAGGTTAGAGAGAAAAAGGTGTTTGAGAGGAGCTCAAACTTATATATCCTGGCTGTAAGGGCTTTAGGGCAGGTATACAGTATCCCTATCTGGTAATGGTGGTCCATGCACAGTCTAACCTAGTATGGTAAGAGACATATCTGTAAAAGGAAACCGGGGTCCATGTGGCAAGGTAATTGCCAGGAATGGCAGAAGAGGTCTGCCAAGGGAAGGTCACAAGTATAGGGATGCATTGTGGGAATCGGCATGGTGCAACACATTGTGATGGCACATGAGTGGTCACAAGGGAAGTGGGGCACAGCATGAGGGGTGGCAATGTTAAGGTGAGATCTGGCCTCAACTGAGATGGTGATCGCCAAGGAGAGCACAGGAGGATGGCTGTGTGAAGAGACACCAGGAGGACAGTGTTCAGGAGGATCCAAGAGGAGGTCCAGGAGAGAGGCACTAGGAATGGCAGTGCTGAGGGACACCAAAGAAGGTGGGGGTGATGTTGAGGGGAGGTCCAGCCTCAACTGAGATAGGGTTGCTGGGGAGAGCACAGAAGAGGGCTGTGTGGAGAGATATTGAGAGGAAGGCAGTATTGGGAAGATCTGAGGGGGCACTGGGAATGGCAGTGTGAAGGACACTGAGGGTGGTGGTGAGGTCCAGGGGAATCCCAGGGAAGATCCAGGAAAGATCCAGGATCAGGGATACAAGAGGGTGGCTGTGTCGAGAGGCACTGAGGGAGGGCAGTGCGAGGGGGGTGATCCCAGGCTGCCTGCAGGACATGTCACATCAAGCATAAGCAAGCACTAGGATGTGCTGAATGGTGGGTGGTCCAGTGACAGGGAGTCATGAGATGAGCATGGGGTTGTGGGAGAAGGAAAAAGATTGAGGGTGCACCAAAACCATAACACTCAGTAAATTTGTGTCTCTGATACATGTACAATCTAGGTCAGAGAATGGCTGAACATTTAGCCCAAAGACTTTGAATACAATACTTCACAACCACCTAGAATTAAAGCATACACTCCTCTACCTCACCAAGCTTCAGGAGCAATGTTGGCAGTCACAATCTCCACTAATCAAAGCTGCAATTACTTTGGAATACATGTTCAGTGCTCTCATAGAGACGCTTAGTTCCTCTGGCATGACATTAGATAATCTCCCTCCTTCACCTTCCTGGAAAGAGGGTGACAATGTCTTGGTGGATTGTGGGCCCCAATCCAAGGCAGACCTCAGCACTGGCATACTGGAGTTCTCACTCAAGACCTTCCATAAGTATTTGGTGGATTTCATTGTTGCCAATAATCAGGTGATGAAATTTTTCTAGTCTGCTCGATATCTTAGTAATCAGGATTTCTAGGTGATATATGTAATGGAATGCCCTGAGTTTTGGTGGTTGCTTCTTCTTCTGAACCAGAGCCTTAAGAATTCAGACATACTTCATTGCACAAAGATGTGGGAGTTAATACTTCAAGCTTGGCAAGATAGCTTCATGCAACTCAAGGCCAATCTCAAAGTATGTTGTGACTTGTTACTTGTTAGATTTGTTTCTAAGGGTGCTATAGAAAGCTGTTGGTGAAATCTCTCTCACTGCAGACATTTGGTCTGCCAACAATTATGATTCCTACCTTGCAATAACTGTCCACTGGGTCACACAAGATGTGCCATTTGATGGCCTCACCCTCAAGACTGGATTGATTGCCTTCCATCACCTCACTACTTGCCACACTGATCAAGAGCTCACAAAGATAATGCTACATCTCATTGACCACACTAAGATCCCCATGTTGAAAGTGAGTCAATCCATACTGAACTTGTTGAACACAATCATTCTCATTATTGTTCAGCTTGGCCACTTTACTCTCAACAATGCATTGAACAATGACACCACCATGGAAGCACTACAAAAATTGTTACACAATGATTGAGAGTTTGTGCTTGATGCTAGTGAGCATCAAATTCATTAAATCCCCCATATCATCAATATTTGCATCCAACACACTATTGAAAACCTCATGCACACCAACTTGTCCAATATCCCAGATATGTGGGGTCATGCACCAGATGTGATCCACAAAGCTGAGTATATTCAGGCAGTGAGACGTGACCCTGTTGACTGTGGCAGGGATATTGTACAGAGTGTGTGTTCATCTGGTCAATGTTGAAACAATTTCCACAAGATAATCAAACATAGGAACAGGGATGGGTTGTTCACCAACAGTATCAAAACCATTCAACTTCCTGCTGTGCAACTTCTCCATGACATGAAGACATACTGGGACTTGACTTACTTCATGATTAAGTGGATTCATGTCTTATGCCAGGTGAATCAAACTATTCTAGGAAATTGACTGCTAATATACATCATGTTCACAGGTGATCAAAATTTTCCTGTCTCTATCATCAAAGAGATGTATTGTCAAGGATAAGCTACAAGGACTCAATTGGGTGGTTTTGCAAGACCTTGAATGTATCCTGGAGGTGAGTCATCACAACCTATTGCAGCATGTTGGTTCTCATCAGTCTGCATCATCTTACAGGCTCTGTACCATGCACAGCACATAATATGCAGAGAACAAAGTATAGAAATTATTAAAAACCAGTGTTCTGATAAGTCTGGAATGGACCAGAACTAAAGTACATTAGTTGGGACTAAGTAGGAGATGTAAATACTCACCTCAGCTGCTACCTAAGTGGGCAAGAACAACTGAGGTGTAAGAAAGGAAATGGGGATTTAAATAGTATGTGGTTGAGGCACACTCATATCTCAATGTAACATAGGAAAGACAAGGTGAGGAGAGTATGGTAATGGATGTAAGTAATGCATAGCCAATTGCTTATGTGGTACTTAAAGAAGATTATATGTTCCAAGTCTTGGACCACAGAAGTACTGGAACCATGGGAACAAACTTCCAGAAGAGTCAGAAGCTGTGGGAACCTTTAGAACACTTCAGAACCACAGGAAACTTCAGAAAGATCATTCCGGAGTTTGTGGTAGTTTTGTTATTTTATCACTCCCACTTGAGTGTAGTTGCAACCCCATATCTCAGACAAATTTCCAGTATTGTTTACTTATGAGTGGTTTTGTGAGGATATCAGCCACCATATTCTTGGTGGAAATATACTGGACTACTGCTGTTTCCAGCAGTACCCAGGTTGGATGGGAACACCTTTTGGAGGTAGCATATAGAGGTCCTCTTCCAGTTCACTGTTAAGGTAGGCTGTGGATGCATCCATTTGGTCAAACTCCAAGTCATATTTTGCAGCCAAAGCAACTAGAGTCCAGATTGAGTCAAGGTTAGCAACCAGAGCAAATACCTCCTGGTAGTCAACTCCTTTCTTCTGTGTGAAACTGTGTGCAACAATTTGGAGTTTGCATTGTTCCACATTTCCCTGTCCATCTTGTTTGATCCAGAAGACCGGTTTTGAGGTGATCAGAGTTACTTCTTCTGGGATGAGTATGGTTTCATAGACATGATTGGAGTTAAGGCTTTGGAGTTCCTTTTCCATGGCAGATTTCCATAGTTCCTTGTTCTGTCCAGAATAGGCTTCTTGAGAGTTCTTGAAAGTGGTTCATTGGAGGATGAATTTGCTGATCCAGCAAATATGAAGTCCTCTATTGAGGCTGAGAATGCTCCAGGGGTTTCTGGGTCATTCCTTGCTTCTGGTGGTTCCAGAGCATGTTCTGGAATGCATGCTTTTTCTTTGCAATTTTCCTGCCTTGCAGCTTCTTCCTCTAAGGTATGCTCATACTCTCTGTTCTTGTTGGCTGTTGCCATTGTTGGTTGCTTTGTTGTACAGGTGGCACTGGAGCCAGAGCCAGAGCCAGAGCCAGAGCAGGAGCAGGAACAGAAGCAGGAGCAGAAGCTAGAGCTGGAGTTGGTCCAGTTGTTGTGCA
The DNA here is from genome assembly GCA_038091015.1 of Boletus vermiculosoides. NCBI lineage: Eukaryota > Fungi > Basidiomycota > Agaricomycetes > Boletales > Boletaceae > Boletus > Boletus vermiculosoides. Next base: position 7,566 of record JBBPNR010000400.1, read on the forward strand.
AGTTCCCCAATATCAGGGCTGGCTAGGCATTCTGAAATGTATTCTTATTGTGTTTATGTTCCAGTAGGCAGAGGTGCTCTAGAATTAGGCCCTCTCACTGTTCCTCAACAGTGGGGGCATTTTATGGGGTGGATTCAGCCTCAGAGGTTTTCCCAGATTCATCAAAAATGACATGATGACTGGAGAGGATGGTCTGACATTCAATGTTAAGGAGTTTGTAGATTTGTTGCCCATAAGTGTATCCTATCATGATATATTTCTTTCCATGTGATCAGAATTTTCCCCCCTGCTGCTCCTCTAGTGTGTAGGCATAGGCAGGGCACCTGAAGGAGCAGAATAGATTTGGATCAACTTGGTGGTTGAAGAAAACTTGATAGGGGACTTTTCCATTCAGCCCAAAGGTTGGGCTTTGTGCAGAGATGTAAGCAGCAGTAGACATAACATCAGTCCAGAATGATTTTGGAAGTTTAGATTCCTTCAACATGGTGTTTGCTAGTGTGGCCAGTGTCTGGTTCATGTGTTCCACCAGGCTATTCTGCTCCAGAGTATATGGAGCAGAGATTTCAAGGAGGATATCATCAGTTCAGAGTTGGTTTTGGAAAGCCTTGTTGGTATACTCTGTTCTCCCATCACTTTCGATGAACTTGGTGTAGAGTTTGGAGAAGGCCTCTTGTCCTGCCTCTATTCAGAGGAGGGTTTGGATATCTGCTTTTCATTGGTTGTAGATTCCTAGGGCTTTATTTTTGTGCTTTATAAAATAGACCCAGGGGAAACAGCACATTAAGTGCTTCCAATATAAACAAAGAGGACACATTCAGCAGAATTACCCCTGGTACTGGTGCACCTTTTGCTGAACTGTTGCCCTTGGCCACATTCAGTTCCTTTGCTCCAATCATTGCTGCACTCATTGTTATGCCCAAGACCACATCTGGCCCAACTGCCCCCACAATATCTCCTCCTCCTCCTGGGATCTAACCAACTATGAGGAGAATAAAGAAGACCAAAGTGGATGAAGAGCTATCTGAGATGGTATTTCAGATCAATGAAGGGGGTAATGTTACAAGTACTGAGGAACCCCCATCATTTTCTCCTTCTCCTCCTCTACTCCACAATCATCCTTCACTATCTCTTACACTTGACCACCCTGGCCTCCCCCTATTTGAGAAGATCTTCACTTTTCTCCATGATTACAACATCCCTGGTACTACCTAGGCTGAATTGCTAGACAAATCCCTCTTTAAGGGATAGGGCAAGGCTATGCCTCACCACTGCCTCCTCCATCATCACCTCTAGACCTTCTCTTTCATTGCCTCTGAACCTTTCCTTTTATTGCCTTTGGGCATTCTCTTTTACATATCTATGACTCGTTCTGACTCTTCTTCATGGACACCACCCCCTCCTACATAGCCTTCTTCTTATAGGCTATGTGTCTCCCCATTTATTCCCCCATTTACTTACATGTGACCATGATATGACATGTCTATTCCTTACTTAGAACTTAGAACTTAGGACTCCAACCCCTGCTCTAAACTCCTTAATATATATATTAGAGCACTGCTTGTATGTAACTCTAACTTTGATATACACCAATCTGTGTATTGTCAACTAGTTCCTCAAGAATCCCCTTCTCTCATGCCTCTGCTCCACTTTGCTCTTTCTTCATTACCACACTTGGCCAGCCCAAGTCTATCTAGCTTCAGCTAGTTGTTCCACTCAAACTCTATCTTAAAGTTGACCTGAGTGTGGGAATGTTGACATGTCACAGACGTGTACCATTGTTACACTGGTTGTAAACACTGATCATTGACTTTGGAGCAACATCACACATGGTTCCCCACTGATCCTGGTTCCAGACATATCAACCACTCAATTCTCCATGACTGGTAACCCTTGGAGACAACTCTGTTGCATATGCCACTGGAATTGGAACAGTGCCACTCCTGTTACAAGTATCCAGAAACACCTTTGAAATTGTACTATCAAATGTTCTCCTGATACTGGAATTCTGAGTCTCACTCATCTCTGTAAATCAACTTGTCTTCACTGCTCTCTCCACTATCTTTCTGGCAAAGTTGAACACATGCTATGTCTGGAAGGACTGGGACACCATTCTGGTTGCTAACCATGCAGATGGCCTCTACCATGCAAGGGTCACTCCAAAAAACCAAAAGAAGGCAGCTCATGCATCTGTCAATGTAAACCTCCTTCACCAATGAATAGGACACATGTTCATTGATTGGATATGACACATGGTCAAGTCCAACCAACTCTGAGGCATCAACACCCTTACTGAAACACCCACATTCTGTGAGGCATGCATGCTTGGAAAGATGAAAAAGCTACCATTTAGAGTTCAGAATGAATCTCAGAGCACTCACTCCCTAGAGATAGTACACACCAATGTTGGAGGTCCTATAACTCTGAGATCACATGAGGATTACAAGTTTTGGCCAGTTATCATTGATGACTTCAGCTCTAGGGTGTCCAGGAATAAGGATGGTCAAATGGAAATGGAAGTATGGAGTAGATATGTGGGGCACAGTGCCCATGTTATTGACAGGACTACTCTCCATTCCTGGATTTGGCTGAGCAGAATTGGTTTCAGGGGGTCCTGATCCAGTTCCAACAGGAATGTCAACATGGAGAGTTTCCCAGTGAGGAGGAAATAGTATGTGGGGGCCTCAATGGTAAGCCCCCTGAGAAAAGGAGATGGTGGGCACATCACTGAAGGAGTCGAGGGGGTATTGGGGTTGGGCAGAAGGGTTGGGCACAGAGGTGGTGGTGATAGGGGTCTCTCTGGGAGATAGGTGGACATATCCACTATGTCACAGAAGAGTTCTTCTATCATTGTATCTAATGGACTCATCTCCTGATCCAACAAGAGTGTCAGTTGAAGAGGAAGTATAAGATCCAGGAGTGCCCTCAGGGAGGGGATGTTCAGAGGTGTTGTCATAGTATCTGTTGCATTCCTCCTAGAGGAGGGCAATGACAATGGGATTGAGAATATAGCATAGTTCTTTAAGGGGAATAAGGAAGAGGCAGAGATTGAACCCTACAACATGGTAATTGAGGGTGTTGTTTCTGATTTTGAGCACAATCTGTTTGACTGCTATAATGTTCCTGGAGCTGAAGGGAACTTGTCTGGACCTGGAAGGCTTAGATGAGAAGAGATCAAAGGGTGGTGTAGAGGCAGTATTGCCAGATGAGGTGGCAGAGTGTTTCATTGCACACAAAGAAGAAGAGGGACTCAATGCTTGAGATCTTTCAAGAATGCCAACATAGAGGAGGCAATGGGCAATGGGTGGAAGGCAAGAGAGGTGGACAAAGAGAGGGACAGAGGAGATGGCAGGGAAGGACATTGACAATGGAGGTGGTACTTAAGAGAGAGGGGTTTCAAAGTTCAACCCTTCTTTTATACTTAGTGAGTACCACCTTGGCATTCCATAAATGGGAGAGTGGTTCCCATGTGCATTCTGAGTCAGGGTACTCTCACCAGTGTACCAGGTACTGCCTTTGATTTGGCATTCCCCAATGATTAATGATCTTTTCAACTTTGTACTCTTTCTTGGCTTCAAGGAGATCAAGGGGTGGTTGTGAGAAGTTAGGGCCATGTTCCAGGATTTCCCAGTAAGAGGATAAAAGCAATGCATGGAAGATGTTGTGGATCTTCCACTATAATGGCAGTTTTAGTCAATATGCAACTTTTAAGATTATGGCAGAGATCTCAAAAGGGCCAGTTCATTAGGGTAAGAGTTTTTGGGAGGGGATTTGTAGCTTGAGGTTTTGGCTTTCCAGCCAAACCTTATCTCTGATGTTCCATGATTGGAATCTAGATTGACTCTGTTCTTTCATATGTTGCTGTGCAAGGTGATGTGCAGCCTCCACTTCTTTTCAGGCTTTGTCTAAGTCTGATAGGTAGGTTTCAAGGGCAGGGTTTGCTGTTTTTCCAATAGCCAGGTAGGAGCAAGGGGAATACCCGAGCATTAGGGAAAAGGGGGATCATTTGGTTACAGAATGTTCCACAGTATTATGGGAGAACTCAGCAAAGGTGAGGAGATCAACCCATTTCTGGGGAATGCCATCACAGAATATGCGAAGGTAGGTCTTGAGTTCTTGGTTGTATCATTCAGTCTCTCCATCCATTTGGGGATGGTAGGTGGTAAAGAGTGAAACATCATATTTGAGCAACTTGGCAAGCTTCTTGGCAAAGGTGGAGGCAAATTGGGGGCCTCTGTCCAATAACAGTTGGTCATGGAGACCAAAATGCTTGAAGATATTGTTGAAAAAGAGTTGGGCAATTCCTGCCACATCCACCATCTTTGTACATGGGACAAATATCACCCCCTTGTAAGCCCACGGTTGACCACAACCATGACAGAATCCAGGCCCCAGACCAGGGGCAGGTCAGTGATAAGGTTGACAGAAACATGCTGGAAAAGGCATAAGGCAGCAAAGTCCACAGGAATAAGAGGGGGCATAGTGGGGTGGATCTGCACTTTATGAGCTTGACAGATAGTGATGAAATGGTGGACAAAGAAAGAGAGGCCAGGCCATCAGTAATCACAGAACAGGAAGGCAACAGTGCAAAGGTGGCTGCCATATCTCCCCTCAAAGGAGAAGTGGACAGTGTGAACAAGGTCTTGGCGGGCATTGGTGGGGATGTAGAGGCAATTCTTATAATACAACTGCCCTTCAATAAAAGACCAATCAGTGGTGGTCAAGTGGCCAATCAATGGAAGTTCATTCTCTATATGGTGGAGAGCATCCAAGACCAGGGGGTTGGTGTTAGTGGAGGCACAGATTTTTATTGCCAGGGCATGGTCAATAGCCCACAATTGGTGTGAGAAAGAATTGTCAGGAAGAAGCTGGACATCCACATTGTCATCAGTGGTGTCCATGGAATCCTTTCAGAAAAGAATGTCAGCAGGATCCATCTGAGAGCCCAGAAGGGCCATGTAGGACAAGTCAAAGTCCTGCAAAAAGAGAAACCATCTGACCTGCCTGTGAAATAGTCTCCAAGGCTTTTTGAAATACATCAAGTTCTTGTTGTCTGTCAGGACCATCACAGGGTGGGAGAAGCCCAGTAGGTACTGGCACCATTCTTTCAAGGCATGAATCACCACAAGCAGTTCATAGTTGAAGATGTCATAATTTCGCTCAGCAGGAGAGAACAAATGGGAGATATATTCACAAGAGTGCAGGTCACCATTGTGGTTGGGTTGCATCAAAATGCCACCAAATGCTGTTAGAGAGGCATTCATCATAATGGTGAATGGCTTGGAGGGATCAGGGAAGACAAGGATAGGTTTGCTGGTGAAGGTACATTGTAGTGCCCAGAAGGCAGTTTCCTGGGGAAGATCCCAATGCCAAGGTTGGGATTTTGAGGTGAGATCAATGAGTGGGTGGGTGATTTTCAAATAGGAAGGGATGAATCTGTGGTAAAAGTTGCAGAATCCAAGAAAAAACTGTACATCATTCATGTCCATGGGGGTTTTCCATTTGTTGATGGCCTTCAACTTGGCAGGATCCATCTTCACTCCATCTCCACTTATGACCATTCCTAGATATTCCACCTCAGATGCGGCAAAGGTACACTTTTCAAGTTTGAGATACATTTCATGCTCTCAGAAGCATTGGAGGACCTTTCAAGTGCACTCCTCATGTACCTTCACATCCACCAAGTGGATCAGGAGGTTGTCCATATAGATAATCAGCCATCCTTCTGCAATGTAGTCTCCAAAGAGGTTGTCCATGAATGCTTGGAAAGTAGTGGGAGAGTTGCACATGTCAAAGAACATTATGGCCAGTTCAAACAGGCCAAAGGGAGTGAGAAATGCTGCTTTCCATCAATTTTCAGGTTTAATGAGAACATTGTTGTATCCCCAGTGGACATCAAACTTGGTGAAGATGGTAGAATCTTTCAACTTGTCCACCAAGTCAGAAATGAGTGGGAGAGAATAGGCATTCTTTATCATGTGCTCATTGAGGTATCAATAATCTTGACAGGAGCAGAGTTTCCCATCCTTCTTCTGTACAAAGAAGAAGGGAGAGGCTTGTGGGGATTTTGATGGAACAATCTTCCCAGTTTTAAGATGTTCATCAATGAATTCTTTGCAAGCAGTGGTTTCCAAGGAGTTTAGTGGGTAAGCCTTCACCCATTGAGGGATAAAGGAGTCTTTCAGTTTGATGGCATGGTCATAGACTCAGGATGGAGGTAATTTGGTGGTATCTTTCTTGTCAAAGACATCTGCATAGTCCCAGAATGCCATCAGTATTGTAGTGGTCATTTTTTCTTGTTGCTGAGTAATGGTGGTCAACAGCATAGTTTATTTTAGTATAAACTCAGGAATATCTCTGTGAGCCTGGAAAAAGTGAGTGCACTGAACAGGTGTCCATTTTCTGAACTCTTCATAGAGTTCTCACTCAATCTGTTTTTCTTTGTTGCATCCTAGATACCTCAATAGGTATCTCTGTTTCAAGACCTTGGAGTTGGCGCCCACAGTATCTCAATATTGTGACAGTGTAATCGTTACCCATCTTTCTGTCCAGTGAACATTTGAATTAATTGCTCTTTGATGGGCATGCAAAGTCTGGTAATTGGCAGGCCCAGATGCCTAACTGCTTTCCTATTGATGAAGCATCCTTTTGCTCTCAAATCCAAAAGTGTGCATGCTTTGATGATTTGTCCATCCTGCTTCCAGATCAAGAGAGGAATATGAATAGAATTCGATCTTGATCTGGAAATAAATACAGGGGTTATTGTTACAGAGGGTACTGATGGTGATTCAGTCCTTTCTCCTAAAAATGCCCCAGCTGTTATGGTTAAGGAGGAGGCCCCTATTCAATTTCCTTCTTTGCCTTCTCCTTATTGCTCACTGACTCCAACCCCTTCATCGGTCACCCCACCTCCTCATCTTGACCATCCCAGTGCAACCCTCTTTGCCTCCCTGTTCTCCAACCTCCAGGACTACCACATCCCCACCTTCATGTGGGCCGACCTCTTAGACAAATCCCTCTTCAAGGGATGAGGCTATCCTTCATCTGGACGGACATCTCCATTCATCGCCTCTGGATACTTCCCTTCTCCACCACCTCTCAGATTTTCCCTCCTGTCTTCTGACTCTTACTTTACTCTTCTTGACTTGCTCAGACACTGCCTCCTCCATAGCCTCTCTCACAGCTATGCGTTTCCCCTTTATATCCTGACCGGTTATCTCATGTGCCTCGCAATGCAACGCGTCTCCTTCCCTATTGATCATTGGGACTACGATACCTACCCTAAAGTCCCTAGTATATATATTAGAGCGCTGCCAGTACCTCTCTTTCTTCTTAACCTTGATATACACTATTTTGTATAGTCAAACCCTTCCTCAAGATCCCCTCCCTCATGCCTCGCCTTATCTCTGCTTCATCCTCCAGTCTTCCAACTCTGGGCCAGTCCCAGTACTGTTGACTTAGGTCAAGCTGTTCACACTTAACTCCTTTTGGAGGTGACCAAGTGTAGGAACAAGACATGGTTCTTCACGAATGTGTACCATTGTTACAGGTTGTAACAAAATATCAAGGTTATACCTTACCGGTGCTATCAAGCCCGAACCCCCTGGAGACTACCCAGTGGTAGTCTAGGTACTGAGCAAGATGAGGTCCATACGCCTAGACTCTCTACTCTATAGAGATAGAGAAGCCTTCTCTGATGAAGAGCAACGCATTTCCCCACCCCAACCCAATCCCCCATCCTCCGCCTTCTCTCCTATCCCTCACTCCGACTCTCCTCAATCCTTTAGAAGGATTAGTTCTCAACCTAGAACCAGAGCCTTCACTCCTCCCCTCATCGAACCACTCCATCTCCCGCTCTCTCTAGAGCTTCCTCCAGTGGCCACCATTATCAACCAGAGATACAGGTTGACATCCCTGTCCAACCCCCCATCTCCAAAGCCCCAAAGGAAGACTCTTCCCCTGACAACGACAGACAGGCATACGAAAGCTTTGTTAGAAGAACTGACCTCCTCCCAGACCCACCCAACGACCCTGAACCAGGAGACAAAGACAACAAAGACAACAACGACATGCCCAGAGTTAAAGCTGCCTTACCAGAGGAGTTCTCCAGAGAATTCACAAATGCAAACTGATGGCTCATGGCTATGGAGGGCTACTTCTCCCTCAACAATACACTTGGAGACCTTGCGAAGAGTTACATCTTCCTTAATTGAATGCAGAAAGGAAGAGGAAAGGCCTTCGCAGAAGCATGGCTTGCCAAAATTAAGGATGGCAGGATACCCCATGGAGAAACCCACTTTGGCACAATCAAGAGCGTATTCACCAACACCTTCACCCCTTATGACACTGCTGCCCAGGCACAAGTGGAACTCTCTTCACTTGTACAGGACACTAGAGACCCCAAAGGATTTGAAAAATATGTCTCAGGTTTCTCGCTCCTCTCAGTATGATTCAAGATCACTGATCTCAACACCCTATTGGAATAGTACTTGCAAGGACTTGACCCACAGATCACCACCCAGCTTACCATGTCTGGAACTCTCCAAACTGCCACCTCGATGGAGGATGTCTACAAGAAATTGTCTGAAATTGAAGGGAACTACAAGTGGATCCACAACATTAGGAGATGACCAAAACCAGCTTACAGAGGCCATGATCATGCTTGCGATCCCAATGCTATGGATGTTGATAAAATTACCCTCAGTCCTAGCCAACATCTCAAGTGTATCTGGAAGCATAGGTGTTTTATTTGCAAGAGAAAAGGCTGTTCTATGAAGAATCATCCAGGCTATCAAAAGAATGACAGTCCACCCACCGGAGCCAGAACCAGAGCTGTGGAGACCCAACTCCCCATTGGGAGACCATCCTCTACCACCTCAGACCCACTGGATAAATTCATTAAAGACCTTTCGCGTGGGCAAAGTCAGGACAAAATTTTGAGGACACTAAGGTCCTCCTTTGATGTGACCCTCAATGAAGAGGGTGTCCCTTTGGAGGGACAGGAAGCCGCCATGTGGAACAATGAACACATCCATGTCCTCGAAGCCCAAGAGGAATCCACATCCGTATCTCCAGCCGGTAACCACCCCGATGGGGGAGATACGAGGAAGGCACTGGGTGGTGCCAAGAGCTCCCAAGCACTGGCACATTTTTAGGAGGAAGGGCTGAACCAACATCAGTATCTTCCATAACGATTGCTCCTGTATTTATTTCTGGATTGAGATCAAATTCTATTTGTATTCCCCTCTCGATCTGGAAGCAGGATGGCAAAATTGTTGGCTTGCACGCGCTTTTGGATTCTGGAGCTACAGGCTGCTTCATCAACAAGGAAGCGGTCAAACATCTGGGATTACCCATCGCCAGACTATGCCAGCCTATTAAGGCTTGGAACACGGATGGTACTGAAAACCAATCAGGTATCATCAAGTTCAAGACCACGGTGGTCCTGGACTATAGAGGAATAAAGGAACAGCGGGACCTTTATATCCTAAACTGCAGCAAGGATGACATCATCCTCGGAATTCCTTGGTTCCAGTCAATCAACCCAGATGTTCACTGGACGGAAGAGCATGTGACAATCACACCTTCCAGATATTGAGACACTGTGGGTGCCAACCCCGAGGTCTTGAAACAGCGATACCTAATGAGGTATCTAGGCACAGATGATGAAGAACGGATAGAGCGAGAACTTGCCGAAGGGTTTAGGAAGTAGACACCTGTTCAATGCACTAGGTTCTTTCGTGCCTTTGGAGATATACCAGAGTTCGTATTGAGATGAACTACGCTATCCATGGCGATAGCACAACAACAAGACAAAGTGACCACCACTATCTCCCTGGCCTTCCAGGATTACGAGGATGTCTTTAACAAGAATGACATGAAATTACCTCCATCTCAGCAGTACAATCATGCCATAGAGCTAAAGGACTCTTTTGTACCATGGTGTGCCAAGGCCTACCCACTCAACCCAGCTGAGCAACAGGCTTGTAAGGAGTTTGTCTAAGAACACCTGAAAAGCGGCAAGATTACCCCATTGAAATCCCCCCAAGCTTTGCCTTTTTTCTTTGTACAAAAGAAAGATGGAAAGCTTCGATCTTGTCAAGACTATTGATACTTAAACCAACATATGATCGAGAACGCCTACTCTCTCCCCCTCATATCTGACCTTATGGACAAACTCAAAGGGTCCACCATGTTCACCAAGTTCAATGTCAGATGGGGATACAACAATGTCTTGATCAAACCTGAAGATTGATAGAAGGCAGCTTTCTTCACCCCCCTGGGATTATTCGAACCAGCCATCATGTTCTTCAGAATGTGTAACTCCCCTGCGATGTTCCAAGCCTTCATGAACAACATCTTTGGAGATTATATTGTGGAAGGATGGCTTATTATTTATATGAACGACCTTCTCATCCACTCGGTGGATGTGAAGATATACAAGGAACATACTCAGAAGGTTCTCCAATGCTTCCAGGAACATGAAATGTTCCTCAAATTGGAAAAGTGCATCTTTGCTGCAACTGAGGTGGAATACTTGGGAATGATCATTAGCAAGGATGGAGCAAAAATGGACCCCGCCAAGCTCAAGGCGATCAACGAATGGCAAACCCCTGTAGATGTGAAGGACGTGCAGTCCTTCCTTGAATTCTGCAATTTCTATTGCAGATTCATCCCCTCCTTCTCCACCATCGCCCACCCTCTTGTTGATCTCACCTCAAAATCCCAACCTTGGCACTGGGACACTCCTCAGGAAACCACCTTTCGGGCCCTGCAAAGGGCCTTCACCTCAAAGCCAGTCCTGGCATTTCCCAACCCCTCCAAACCGTTCACCGTGATGACCAACGCCTCCCTGATGGCATCCAGTGGTGTCTTGATGCAACCTGATCCCAATGGCGACTTATGCCCTTGTGGGTATATTTCCCAAATGTTCTCTCCTGCAGAACAAAATTATGATGTTTTTGACCGTGAACTGCTCGCTGTCATACATGCCTTGGAGGAATGGCGGCAATATTTGCTTGGCTCCTCTCACTCTGTGGTGGTACAGACCAACCACAAGAACTTGATGTACTTCAAAGAGCCTCGGAAGCTGTCACGAAGGCAGGCACACTGGTTGCTCTTTTTGCAGGACTTTGACTTGTCCTATGTCGCCCTCCTGGGAAGCAAGATGGCCCCCATGGATGCCCTGTCCAGGAAGGACACTATAGATACATCTGGAGACAACTGCGTCGTCCAGATGTTACCCAATGATGCCTTTGACCACCAATTGTGGGCCATTGACATGCCCTGAGCAAAAAGATCTGCTCCTCCTCTGCCACCGACCCACTTGTGCTGGATGCCTTCCATCATATGGAGGACGAAACCCCTCCTCTCAGCCGCACCACCCTGGCTGACTGGTCCTATATCGAGGGGCATCTCTATTTTAAGAACCGCCTCTACGTCCCCATCAATGCATGCCACGATATCACCTCTGCCACCCACTCTTCCTTCAAAGGGGGGCATGGCAGCCACCTCTGGACGGTCGCCCTTCTCTCTCGTGACTATTGGTGGCCCGGCCTTTCTTCCTACGTTCAATGGTACGTGGCTGGCTGCACCGTCTGCCAGGCCTACAAAGTTCAGACCCAACCCACCATTCCCCCCATCGTCCTCCTCAATTTCGCCACCTCCCATCCTTTCCAGCACCTTTCTGTGGATCTCATCACTGACCTTCCCTCAGTGCAGGGTTTTGATTCTGTCATGGTCGTGGTTGACCATGGGCTTATGAAGGGGGTAATATTAGCCCCTTGTACAAAAACGGTGGACGCTGCTGGCATCACCCATTTATTTTTTGAACACATGTTCAAACGATTCAGTCTTCACGACTGACTCCTCTCGGATTGAGGCCCACAATTCGTGTCGGCCTTTGCCAAAGAACTGGCAAACCTCCTAGGATATGATATCTCCCTCTCCACAGCATATCACCCCCAGACTGATGGGGAGATGGAACGATACAATCAAGAACTGGAGACCTATTTACACATTTATTGTGACAGTATCCCGCAAAAATGGCTGGACCTCTTCCTGTTCACCAAATTCACCCATAATTCAGCTGAACACTCGGTCACCCACAAGTCACCATTTACCCTGATGCTCGGATACTCCCCTCGCTCCTACCCAGTGATCGGGAAAACCCTCAACCCAACCCTGGAAACCCACCTCTCCGACCTAGACAAAGCTTAGAAAGAAGCGGAAGCTGCGCACACCCTCGCCCAGCAGAAAATGAAGGAACAACACCTATCTTGGTTCTAGCCATGGAAGATAGGAGATAGAGTGTGGCTTGACAGCCACAACCTGAAACTGCAGGTTCCTTCTAGAAAACTCTCCCCTTGCCGAACTGGGCCTTTTGAGATCTCCACCACAATCTCCAAGGTTGCTTATCAGCTGAAACTATCCCCACAATGGAAGATCCATGACGTCTTCCATGCATCCCTCTTATCATCCTATCGGGAGACCCCTGAACACAGACCTAATTTTGCTTGGCCACTTCTGGAACTCCTCGGGACCAAGGAGGAATACAAAGTCGAGATGATCATCAATCATTGTGGAATGCCCTGATGGAGGCAATATCTGGTGCACTGGTGGGGATATCCAGACTCAGAACGGACATGGGAACCTGAATCCCATCTGGGAAATGCCAAGGTGATACTCTCAGAGTATAAAGAGAGGGTCAGACTCTGAAACCTCTCTTCTCCTAAACCACCACCTTCACCCATGACCTTCCCCCTCATCCCTTCTGTCCCTCTATCTGTCTGTATCAGTTGCCTACCGCCATCCACCTGTCGCCTCCTCTATGTCGGCCTTCTTGAAAGATCTCAAATGTCAGAGGCACTCAAGTCCCTCCCCTTCTTCTCGAGCGATGAAATGCTCTGCCACCTCGTCCACCAATACTGACTCTATACCACCCTTTGATCCCTTCTCCTCTGGGCCTTTAGGGTCCAGATAAGTTCTGCTTCCTTCTTGGGCCCTGGCCTCGCTGATGCCCAAGATTCCCCCACACCCATCCTCACTATTGAGCAAACCATGCTTGAACTACAAAACCACACTCTCAATCACCTGCATGTCGCAGGAATCAACCTCTGCATCTCCCTTCTACTCATTGGAGAATTATCCACTATTCTCAATCCCATCATCTTCGCCCTCTCCCAGGCTGAATGAGAGAGATACCACAACAACACCCCTGACCCTTCTGTCTTTGTCTGCTCTCCCAGATTTGATTATTCCACCCCAACCGACACTCTTGTTGGATCAGACGAACCCTCCCCTCAATCCAATGATGGAGAGTCTGTTCAATGACCTAGTAGAACCATCATCCTGTCTCCCTGAGAGACCCCTTCCCTCTCCTCCCCTGTTGTAAAACAAGAAACAAGGTCAAAGACCTTGTAAGGGTAAATGTAGAAGGGGCGAAAACACTCGTCCCAAGGGGTCCTGTAGGAGGGAAGTTAGATGGGAAGGGTTGGCTACGACTGACCACAGGAGAGTAGAGTGTCCGGAATAGTCCTGGCTGCACAACGATGAGAGAACACGAAATCCGGAACAGATTGAGTAAAGCAATGAGCGGTCCGACCTAGGACGAGGGCCGGATAGACAACGATAAGAGCTTTCCGGTCAAGGACGAGGACCGGATACTAGGGCGGGGGAGGGAGTCGATCAAGGACGAGGACCGACGACGACGATGATGAGAGGAATCGTAGCGAGGAAATTAGGAGTGAACTGAGATGATCATTCAGATCTAGGTACAAACTTTTTATAGCCCGGGCATTCCCAAGACTTTGGTAACTAGGTTACTGGAGAAGCGTACAATAAGGATCTAGAGGTGGCAGCAGCTAATCGTAATAGAAGTAAGAAAGGTAGGAAGAAGTAAAAGAAACTACTAAAGAAAGAAAGAAGTAACAAAACAGCGAATTGAACAGGGTACTGGACCGTATGAGTAGTATCTGGTCTAACTCGGACTGCGGATAGGTGATCCAGATAGGTGATATCGTACTGGATAGGAAAATAAGGACTCGACCTACCTCGGACTGGACATGAAGGACATGGGACACGATGGAGATCACTTGGAGGACGTCTGAATGAAGGGAAAGGGACGGGATGTAACTGTAGGGAGCTAGAGGCTCCTACATCCGAGGGGGTCTTTGATACTGACTGTCCCCAGTCAGACCATGTGATCGTGGGAAAGTCCACGTTGGCTAGAACAATGGCGAGATCCGTATAAAATTGCTAGTCTTCAGCTAAACCTTCTTTGTCGTTCTTCTACCACATCCGCCATCTCCTTCTTTACTATCACCTCTCATGTCTACCTTCAATGAACTCCTCGCTTTTGCCACACCCGCCGCTGCCGACAGTCCGCAAGAACTGTCGCACAAGCAACTGCAATCCGCCAACGAACTCGTTTTTGACACTGCGATGACAATGCCGGACAACAAGGAGGAGTTGCAAGAGGAGCAGGAAATGTGGGTGGTCAAATGGGATCGATGCCTGGTGTGTACCCGGTATGTTCGCCTGTTCTCTTGACTAACCACTTTTCTAGGCACATGCCCACTCCTGCCTGCTAAAGGCGAAGGAGTGCGGAATTGAAGCGATCCTGGACGGCAGGACAGCGGAGAAAATACAAGAGGCGAATCCAATCGCTGGCAAGTGGAAGGCGGAGGCAGCGGATCGTCGTCGTCAATGCGAGGAGCGAGAGCGGGAAGTGCGAGAGCAGGGGGAGCGCGAGCGCGAGCGTGAGTCCTGCATCCGAGAGGAGCAGCAGCCGTCGGAGGCTCGTCAAGCCCCCTCGCCTTTGGACCTCAATGCCCCCAGACCGTCCATTTCCAGGGCGACTGCCCAAGGAAAGGTAAGTCACGGATTGATTAGAAACGAGTTTACTGACGTATGTGACAGTGACGGCAAGCTGTTTAGGATGAAGACGAGGAGGACGAGGACGAGGTGGAGGAGGTCCGCTCGACCAAGAAGATGGCGACTGGTCCGCCAGTGATAACACACAAGGTGCCGTGCGGTGCCTGCGTCTGGAGCAAGAAGGTGTGCAAGGGGGTCGAAGACAGAACGTGCACGCGATGCACACAATTGAAGGCCAAGTGCGACAAGTCGCTCGGGCGCGGAAAGAGGCAGAAGAAGGCGGACAAGGTACCGGTGGTGGTTGACAGGAAGGGCAAGGCCCCAGGTGCGTGAACCAAATCATTAGTCCTGTACTGAGCTAACTCGCCACTCAGCTCATCTGATGCGTAGCCGCACACAGCATCTGTCCCCGGCCAGTGATCCCATCGTCCTTGACGATGACGACGACGATGAAGGGACGCCGGAATACCCCATAGTCAGAGGGATCCCCATGCCTCCTATCGCGAAACCGGTCCTCGATGCTGGGATACGCGCTGTCAAGCGGCTCGAAGGCAAGATCCGGTACATGCAGTCCCATGTCAAGGCTGCAGAGGCGGCGATGGCGGACTTGGAGGTGCAGGTTGCCGGGCAGATGAGCGAGCTCAACTTGATCAAGGCCGCGTTGGGGATGATGTAGGGAGGGGTGTCCGTCGTGTAGTATGTAGTCCTCTTCGTATCTTGTATCATACTGTAGCAATCCGATCATGTCTGGTCCATGTCCAATCCGGGTAGCCTGAGTGATCAGAAAAGAAAAAAAAACAAGTAAGTATTGAAACATAAGACCGATCAAAGTGAATGATAAGAAAAGACCAGGTGCGAGTTCCGCTCGACTTGTCTTCCTCGATCATCTTCTTGCATCTATTCCTACGCCAATCCCAAAAAGCGGATACCGGATTACTGAAATAGTCAAAGCAACTAATGCTTCAAGTAACACCAAACCACGATCGATATCAAGTCGAAAGAAGTGAGAGGGAAATACGAAGTGAGCCCTAGGGTCTCCTGAGTCCTGCTTTGAATGAGATATCCAAAGAGACTAGACTGGGGATTCCAGCCATAGTCCTCTGGTCTTTTATACACATACTATGTGTGTACATGTGGTGTCTAGATCTACCGATCTAGGGCATAGGGTAACAGTAATTAAATACGTGAGGCATAGGCATGTAGAATGGAAGGAACGGTGATTAAATATGCATGTAATTGTGTGAGTGGAATGGAAGCATGACGGAGATGAACGTGAGAAATAATATAACCATATCAGGATTGGATCTCAGATCCGATCGGGGAAGAGGAAAAGAAACTAAGTGCGTCCATGCGCGAGTCCATCTAGTGGCTCTAGAGAAAGTGAAACTGGTAAGGGTGAGCACACGTGACTATCACGTGATCCGATAAGATAAGAAAAAGAATGTCCTGATTACGACCGTAACAATTACACTGGACAGAGAAGAATGAAAGCGGACAAATGGGTGCAGTCTCATTGCGCGTTCGAAGCATATAATCTAAGTAATAAGTTCGTTGAGACGTGGAAAGAAGGGAAAGACTTTGTTTTTGTTTTTATTCTGTTTTGTTTCGTAGTCCGAGAGTATGAGAACGAGAGAAGATGAGAATGTCTGAGTATATCATGTAATTGTCTGTCGTCTTTAGTAACGTCATGTGCTGTTTAGATACTCCGGTCAAAACCCGGGATAGAAATAGAGACACCGGACTAAACCCGGGATGAAACAGATACGTAGCGGATATAGTGCTGGATAGCCAAGTGGTGTAGATATTGAAGAAGACTAGTCCATGACGTCATCGCCATCATCATGTTCCATATCTTCCTCGGCGTCGTATTTGTCTAGGTCTTGATCGTCCAATCCAGTCAAATTAGTAACCGGAATGGAGATCTTCTTGCACGGATGGTAGGGTAACAACCGAAAGGCTGCATACCGAAGTCTTGAGACGGCACCATCCAACTCAGCTAGCAAGTACGATCCTCCAGTAGTCCTGCGAAGGACTACCATCAGACCGAGATAGCATGGCTTCATTTTCCAGTTCAACTCTTTCTCAATCCAGGAGTTCCGGACTAAGACGAGGTCGCCATGTTGGAAGTTGTAGTCGCGTATCCGATTCTTGAAATGCGCCTCGAACTGCTTGATTGACACAAACCGAGACAAGAGTACGTGTTCCTTGATAGCATCTATATCTTCCTGACGCTTTTGGAGCTGGCGAGCTCGCCAAGCGATCAGGGCGGATCTAGAAACATCATCAGATGTAAGTGCAGGAACTAAGAACGTGGCTTCGGATAGATCAAAAGGAAAAAGCGGTTTGACGCCATGTACCATAAAGTACGGCAAGAAACCGGTCGATTTCAGGATCGTAACTCGCTCTGCCCAGAAAACGGAGTGAGCTGTCGAAGGCCAGCGAACCTCCCCTCCCAGGGTACTTTTGACGATGGCCTCCCGGACATCATAGTGACGCCGTTCAACCACGCCATTCGCCTGTGAATTGTAGGGGGAGATCCGAATATGGCGGATGCCATACCGGTTTGCCAGGATATCTAGGGCCTGTACAAAAGCAGATCCATTGTCAGTCACAAGCTCGGATACAGCTCCCCATCGACAAAGAATTTCTTTGAAAATGAAAGCTGCAATGGCAGATGCATTCTCGGATCGCAGCATTCGCCATTCAGGATACGCC
>JBBPNR010000401.1:0-25150 GCA_038091015.1 Boletus vermiculosoides
CTGCTAATAGGACATTAAAAACACTTACATGAACAAATATAGGAGTCAAAGTAGTGCTTTCCATTTCTTGCCAACTGATCCTCGTTCTCACAGGAAACCACTTCTTTGGCAACAGTTTTCCGGGCCTCATCTGAAGGCACATGCAGTAATAGGTACCCCAGGATTCTGGCATACATACATCCTCTTTTTCTTGTCAGCAGACTTTTCAAGCTCCAAGATACTGGAATAGGCAGTGGGGATGTTAGAAGAGAGGGTGGATAGTTTGCTTGGGAGTTCAACCTGAGCAGGAAGTGGCTTGGGAGCCATGACTTGTTGGAGTTGGTAAAAGAGTCTATAGAATGAGTAGCACAATGGCTATCAAGGGACAGCTAACTCAGTCATCGTGCAGGGGACAATGGACTGTATGGTATTTACCTATCAAGGGACAGCTAACCAGGTACTAGTTAGCTTTGTTGTAGGTACTGAACAGAATAATACTGTGCTCACCTCAGTCATTGTGCGGGGGACAATGGACTGAGGTGATGAACTATGTACTAAGGTCTATCTAATATACCTGGTGAGAGAACAAGGGTGCACTCAGGAGCGGGGCGAGAACAAAGTTGTGTGGCAACATCGGGTAGACATGCCACTCATAGGACAAAGATACAAAGGGGAAAAATATCTACTTGTAAAGTAACTATCATAGCGGTCAAAGTAGCTATGCTGAAATAGGAAAGAAACGAGGATGTAGACGAACCGGCAGATACAATACATTGTAGCGCGAGAAAGCTGCGCTCGTGCTTGCTACTCCAACAGTTGGGACGTTGAGAGCTCGATGTCGAAGATTTGTTCTGGGGATTCTAATAGGGGCGCGCGGCATTCGGGGTCAGCCACAAAGTAATTCCCACGGGTTGCGGTCTGGGGGGCACTGATATTGCCGGCGTAAAATCTTACCATGGCGAAATTTTGGGGGGTTACTGTAAAATAAAACAATGTTATAGCCTTATTTGAACTTCGAAGAGTTGTTTTCTATGGTCGTTGGAGAAGCCGGACATTTACTTCAATTTCAAGAGGAGGGCCGGCGTGACGGCGGATCGATGCACCCTCCGGAGTAGTGCTGTGCCGGCCCGGCCCGAAGTCGGCAAGCTGGCTAAGCCAAGCCCTCATAGGTCAGGCCGAGCCGGGCCATTATACGGAGCCCGGACCTGGCAGGCGCAGTAGAAAGTGAAACTGGGTCATGCCCAGGAAGCCATTCAAGAAAAATCGCAAATGGTGAGTCAAAAGATGCTTGAGCTCATTGTGGAGGATCAGAGTGTGAGCCCACCAAAGCAAATTCGACGTCGTCGACCTTGCGGACAGGACGACAGATGACTCGCTCCTTTTGGTTCCGTTTTGCTCGTGGATTGCACCGACTCTTTGTTTTCACTACCATGTGACATGCTTCCGATTAGAAATTTGCAGGCACGATCAACCAATGGTTGGAGAAGATCCAGGGCACGGTCGGTCGGGTTTTGCCTGCGATCAGAGAACCTGGTATGTCCCTACTCTATCCTCCATCCTATCCTCATCGATATAGTCAGTTTTTGGTCGTCGAGCTCGTCTGTTTGATCTTTCGAGTTCCAAGAGAGATAGCGGACGTGACGGAAGCCCGTGTCAAGGAGTTCAAGACCGTAAGAAAAAGGAGGTGGAGGATGCGACACCTCCGTATTCGGTAGACGAGCTCATGTGACATCAAGGCCACATTGGGTTCAAAGGCATGCTCGATACCTAATACGTGTTCGATCCGTTCTTTTTCTGTCATGCCATACTTTGTTTAGCTCCGTGTCGATCTGTACGTCATCCCCAAACAATCCACCCAGCAGGCTGATCTTCACCCTCCAACTCACGAATGAAATGGGCTTTGCTGTTCTCTAGCCTTGCTATCCTGCAAATGTATTACACGTATGGTACATGATCACTTTCGAGAAAGTCATAAAGGGTCCCTTTAAAACTTGTGCTTGGAGACAATCTCCCAGAACCCGTAACCCTGCTCCTTGGCGATATCGAGTTCCAGCGCAGTCGGCTGGCGGGTGTTATCTACACCCGTGAACGTACCCGCACCCCAAGGAGATCCTAAACAAGACACAAGAAGGACGTGGAAACCATCAGCCATATGAACAACAGCAAGGTACACATACACATCCCAAAAAAGAAAAAGGAGACACCAAAGCAAAAAGAATAAAAAACGTACCACCGTGAACTTCATCCAGGTTGGAGAGTTGGGGAAATGTACGGCTGTACCCGAGGGGAACGAAGATGATACCATGGTGCGTGAGCGTCGAGATCGAGTTCATAACGGTCTCTTCTTGTCCGCCGCCTGCCGAACTCGTGGTGACGAACACGCCCGCAAACTTGCCTGCCAAGCCGCTTCTGGACCAGATTCCGCCAGTGTGGTCCCAAAAGACCTATCGAGGGTGGGGAAACGACACGAGGGTCAGATCTCTAACCATGAACAACCCGCGATGGCGGCTCATCCGACATAATCGCCAAGAAGACCCACCTTCCACTGTGCGGGGAAGTTACCGTACCGCGTGGGAATACCAAAGAGGAAGGCGTCAAACTGCGACAACTTGTCGACAGTGATGATCGGGTAGTCTGGTTTGCTAGGGGCCTTCACTTTGATGAGCACCTCTGCTGAGAAGGTCTCTGGGATTCTAGGTGTGCGATATAGTATGATTGAATCGATGAGGCAATGATGGGGAGAAGATGAGCATACTGGTAGATGGTGGCAGAACCACCAGCTGCTACGATGCCTTCCTTGACGGATTCGGCGACTATGACCAAGACGCGTCACGATCAGAGTGATAAGAATGGGTTACAGTACACCTACGTATGGAAACATGGCCGTACAAGGTGTAGATGATGATGGCTACCTTTGGGGAAGACATGTCGAGTAGAGATGGAAGAGATGGATCAGTGTTCGATGGGGGCTCATTGAGGGGACGATTGGGGTGGTATTTGTAGGTTCGCAGGTCCGGCACGCAATGGCGAGACCAGGGCTGCGCCGCGGCGGTGATTTGTTCTGTGCCAGGTCGGGCACATAAACGACACGATCATCTACCTGGGGCGATACGATCACGGTCAGCATGCACAAACGCCCAAGTGACAAGTCGTACTCACGAGAACCGGCGGTGTCATCGGATATAAATCATACAACGGAAGGCTGACCAACTCGCCGCATCATTGAAAACCTCCGACGCCTGGCCCTCGATGATCGGTCCCGCTCATCCGATGTGACCGACGTCAACCAGCGTGAGCCTTAGGAGACATGCTCATCTCCTACTTTCAAGTTGCTGGTCAACAAGTTGAGTTGGGAAAATGAGCTATGTCTCAGTAACTTTATCCATCTTCCCTTGCAGATCCAGAAATCAATTGCGGCGGTGTTACACCCCAGCCCACCCGACTGCCCATATTACGACGTTTCATGAGGTCCACCCTCAGCCCGCGCGCATTTTCAAAGTACGACAGATGGTGGCAACTTGAAAGTCGTATCATGCTTTAACCCCCTACTTAGGAATGGATCGAGGGAAAGCAAGGTATATATAAGGGAACCGTAGCGTATCTGGTATCTACTTATGAGACTACGACCGACATAACGTTTCAGCGCGCATGACATGACATCCGAGTCCGTCAGCATTTCATTTCTTGATGATTAGGGGCTATCGCACGCAGATTTTAGTGCCTCGACGACATTGCATCATTTCTGCCAGTGAGGATGAGCGATCACGCGCACGCAAAATATTGGCATGTTGTCACGAGTTGCATCCGGAAGGCTAAGATTGCCAATCCAATGAGGCCAGTTGGGTGTAATGAATAGCCTCAAGTCATCCTATTCAACCCTGGTTTCAAGTTGATCAAAATACCAACTTTATCAGCAACTCACGTCTCAAACGGCCTTCTTCCGATTGCATGTTTGATTGTACACTGACCAACGAATTAGCTATAATATGCCCACAAGACCTACAAAGACAATGCCATGGTGGGCTAGAGTGGAGAGGGAGCTGATGACCGTTGCTTTTAACTTGCTTCCTGGCCAGCAAACTTTCCCACCAAGGCACCTTTCATTCAGAACCCGCCGTGGGTATTTCAAAAGGCCTTGAGAACACGCGATAAAATTTGTTGGAGCATTACGCCCTACGTCATCGCTCGGTATCAGGATTCCTGTCAGGATTCCATCTTATCCCCCTTACCCTAGCCTCTGGGGGTATATAAACCCCCAGTGTAGTTTGGTAGTCGCTGTCGTCCCGTCTCATGTCGTAGTCGCCCTCATATCTCATCTCTCGAGGGTACCAACAAAATTAGCTCTCGAGGGCGATAAACTGAACGGAAAAACGGATTGATCAAAGGTACCAATGCCGAACAGGTAGTTGGTATAGTCACCAGTGTTGAAAACTGGGTAATCTGGTTCAGGTCACCAGGTGCTTTAGTCTGGTGCTTACTAAGCAGGTCGCCATCCCGCGCCGATGATCGCACGGGAGAAAAAACATCGCGCCAAAGCACAACCGTATCGTCGCAGCACGAAATACTAGCGGGTTCGAGAATGGGGCATCAAAAGTCATTGGAGTGTGTGAAAGGCGTAGACTAATCGTACAACCAGTTGACACCATGCAGAGTCGGAGTTTGAAACGGAGAGCGCAACCACGAAAGTAGGTTTTCCGATCATCTATTCGAGATGTGCCATCGATTCCTCGCCTCCTAGTGCCGTGGCATTGTCGGAGGAGAACGGGTATGGGTTGGACTCCGCTTTCGACTCCGTTGAATGTGAATGTCACAGGCTAGGCGAATTGCCGCGACGATGGCTGAACCCATTGACAGTTGTTGACATTCAAACGTGCCATGCAGTCCACAATGGCAATGATCGGTCAGGCTACACGTCCAGGTCATTTGAGGAATGCTTTCTCGCATACTAACTTCGGAAAACCGTTGAACAGAATCTCATAGCTCGGGGAGTCTTGAATTATTCCCCAAGACATGAGTACGATTAGGTACTGCAAACCTCGACTGAGCTCGTACCGCGGGATGACTCGTCGTACATCGTTCAACCTGACACAGTTAAAAGTTCTTGTCGCATCAAATGGATGGTGTACGCTCGGCTTATTCTATATAGGCCGCCATTTCCCCTCCCACTGTCGCATATTATCCCCTTTCTTGTTCTTCCTTTGCAGCATTTTGATTGTCGATGTCTACTCAACCGTGAGTAGCCATGAAATCACTTGCAAAGATACTGCACACATTCCTTCCTTTTCGATACAGGGAGATCACCCCAGTTGGCGATCTCGTAGCCTTCAGTACGTATCTATGCTCAAACACCGCTTCTCCCATGACGATCCTTCATAGCTATCCTCTTCTATGACCAGCTTCTCACACTTCCTGCGGAGGTGTGCTACATTTGGCGACGACCGTGTTTCAACTGGGGTTTTATACTTTTCCTCGCTACTCGTTACTCTGCTCTATGTGTTCACACTATCAACATAACACGGGGATTTATGAATACAAGGCCCATCGATGATCCAGTATGTTGGATCGCTATGATTTCGTATTCTACTCACAAGGGTCTCCATTTAGGTGTGAGTTACCTCGCGCCTCTCAAAGTGAAAGAAAATCATGACTGCTCCAGTTGCATATCCATGCAAACTGTTGAGCATGGCGGTATCATGGTCGTCCAACTATTGTGCGCAGGTAAGTGAACGTGTTGTCGCCTTGGATCTCATCGGTGGACCTTAGAACCATATAGTCGTTATGACGATGCGTGTTTATGCACTCTGTGACAAAAGTCGTCTAGTACTGGCTTCCCTGTGCGTTGTTGGCGTGGTGCTTTCTGGCTTTAGCTTGGTAAGTCTGTTTCCACACGGGACATGATTCGCTCTTTTATCATAGGATACCTGTCACCTGCAGAAACTCCTGATTTCGCCCCCTGGAGCAAATAATGGCACAAACGTTCAGGGCTGCATTTTCTATTTTAGTTCAGCCATGTGAGCCATCCCTATATTGCACCACCATCTCATGCACAAGCAGTGTCTTCATTTTTTCTACAGGTACCAAGGTATGAGTTCCATTCATGTGTTGTCAAGCAGCCACGTATTTTCAGTCATCTAACTATGGGTTTTTGGAACAGAACTTGCCATCATATGGGCCGGTCAGATGGTATATGACGCTATCATTTTCATTTTGACTGCATGGAAGTCGTATTGTATTGGCAGTGTAGGTGATCGTTCGCTCGTGGACATCTTGCTGCGTGATGGTTAGTATTTCATTACTAATTTTTGTCCGGCCACGCATTCTGATGTATCCTTTACATAGGTTCTATGTACTTTGCGTGAGTGGACACTTTTTTCATGTTGTCCGAGAACCTCACCATTGCGGACAGAGTCATATCTTGCGCGAACGTTGCAAATATAAACATGCTATTGGTGAGGTCCCTCCTTCTCAAAGCTTATTGGACTGAATCTGAAACGCTCGCTGCTCAGTTAGCGAATGTGAGTGATTAATTAACCTTTGCAGAGTGTCATTACCAACGTATGATCGAAACATTCGTCCTTGTCCTACTAGCCCGCTTACAAGACGACCTGCGGCATTTTTACCAACTCGTAAGCATACCTGCGTCTTCCTAATGACGGAAGAAGCGTCGGCAACCTAACTGTATGATAACTGTCTTCTTCACACAGCTTGACCGTCATTATGGTGTCGCGCTTGGTGCTCAACTTACAGGAATCCGCTCGTCGGAGGTCGGAAAGTAGTACCGACAGCGACTTCCTGGTCATGACGACCGCCGTCCCACTCGATAACCTTTCCTCGTCGATGAACATCGACGATTCGCATCCAAGCTCGACCTGGCGAAGGGAGTGAGATGGTCTCGCGCAGAGGAGAAGGGGATAATGGTGGCATGCTGGCAGGTTACAGCAAAAGGGCTGTTGGGTCGTTCCCTTGACTGGGAGGAGGAGCTGCTCTCTTTGGAAGTATTAGTATGGGAGACTGGTCTCCACGTAACTTATTGCTACATCCATGTTTGGATTTGGCAGAGACGCGGCGTGTAGGTTATGCATAAGGTTAGGCCCTTCTTTTTCTCGTCGTCTGAATTGGATTCCAGGGAAGATGCGCAACCTGGCAAGGGTGATCGTGACTCATGGGTCGGATCGCGTCCTTTTGTCCGGGGTCGTTGGGAACAGACATCGCAATTATACTCCCGTTCGCACGCGTGATCGCGAATGAGTTCATAGGTCATGATGAGATGCTCCCCTTCTTCATGGTCTCACTCGGATTTATGATCGTTAGTCGTGGAAGAGGAGAGGTACAACAGTGCGAGCACTTGATCGGACAGTGACATGTCATCACAGTCTCATGTATACACCATCCATTCCATCTTCGGATCTTCGGATCCGACGTGCCAAATGGGTCACAGTCTTGGCCTCCCAGTGCGATTCCTTCACGGGCGAGTCGAACAGCAATGTGAATTTTTCAAGTGAGTACCATTTGAACTAAAACTCAATATGACACATGCTTGTGGATCATTCCGCCAGGTGCCTAAGAAACCATCCGCGTCTAAGTATTCCAAGGCTCGGCGAGGGGAACTCGTCGATGGGGATTTTCACTGTCCATGCGAGTGTCGAGCTTCATGCACATGTTCCACTACCGTGTCGTATTTGAAATGTCTGAACTGACTTCGACTAGCTTGCACCTCCGAGCCAAACATAGCTCGTTCGAGTAGATGAGATGGTGTTGTACTCTTCTTCTGCTTTGCAGGTCCCTGGCGGTAATAATACCACCAAGTGCGTCTGTGATATGATCATCCGTCAACAGAGCCGGATTCGGTCTCCCCTGCGCGACGGTCATTGCAACCATGAGATTGTACATGCATAAGTCTCAACGTGACTACGTCAATCCTCCAAAGAGTTTGGTTGGCCGATCAGGAGAAAAAAATTCTGTTCTCGCGCGCCAAGGTTAAACATGCAAGAAGGCGGGTCAAATTACTACTCAGCCTCCGTCAAAAAGATGTTGCCTGCGCTGGTATCACGGTGTGGAATTTTCACCACTTCGCGGGCGTGCAAGTGGGCTTCCCGTCCGTATGCCTGGATGTCAGTAGTGTCCATGACTGTATCGCTCGAGGCAAACCCACCTTTCACGACATCTTTGATGGCTGTAAAAACCTCACGCTGGGTAGCAGGCTGTTTATTTCCTGCAGCGGGGGGGTCTAATTGAGCAGTGTTCTCGTCCCGACGGACGGTAGACATGTCAAAGTTGGTGCGGTTAAAGGGAGATCGAAGGTAGGCTGCCTATTTATGCCCTACGATTGTGGGTCGCGTTGTGGGGCTGGTGGTGCTGGTCTAGCGAGAACCGCCATTGTTTTGGTCAACCTTTGATGCGGTCTCTTTGTTCCTCACCGGTTAGGGGAAGCGAAGGGCACGAGGTTGCTTGCTTTGACGGTAGTAGCACGCCACGAGGTGCACGCGGTTTTGTCATTGGGCATTACGGGGGCATATTATATTGGTCGGTGATGAACGAGGTTAGGAGAGGCGATCGAGTTAAATAGTGCAATGACGTTTCGGTGCCCGCGTCAGTGCACCGACTGTACGTTAAAGAACGCCTGCGATGGTCTGGAAGTATCCACCCGATTGGCAGACACCTAGAGTCATTCTATAAGGATGGCGATTGGGACATGCTTGATGAATTCTGAACAAATGCCAGTTTTCGATCATCCTTCGCCGGGTGGCGCGGGTGGTGACTGATCATTATGTAATGCTTCCTTCCTAGCGGCCATCCAAGCTCTCAAACACTTCCGTCCCTGGTTCCCTCGTCCAGATTTCTGAAACCTCCACCCTCCAATATGTAACCAATTATACGTCCGCTCCGGTACAGAATGCCCACGGTGCATCTGTGCTTAGTGGCTGGGCAGCTATTGTGATGGAAAGGATCAACGGAAAGATGCTCGCCCAGGATGGCAATCAAGACGGCGTTCTCGACGATGAAGAACGAGGTTCAATGTTCATTATAATGTTCACGCGATCCATGAGCACGTGTTGTTTGGTTTCTTTAGCACTACCTGTACTTCGCTCGCTCCCTTCCCAACGACGCCAATCTTCACGCTTGTTTCTGTTTGTGCAGCATGCTGTGGTTCAATTGTTCCTGAAATGTTCCAAATCCCTTCAACTTGGCTCAGCGCGCTGATTTTGGACGTTGCAGGCGGAAACACTCCATCGATGTCGAACGGACATCCTGGCATCAGTTCAGGCTTCTCTAGGCTCACTCTATGTACTTTCAAATTCAGGTAACTGCAGCCCTTCAGTCCATTTCCTTGATTGCCGCTGCTCACCGTTCATTTTGATAATCCTCATTCACGCATGTTCCCTCGCTCACCGGTGCTTCTGCTGTGTCTTGAGTATGAAAGCCAATTTGTCCTAGCTTGAGAACTAAACTCACGCATTCTTCCACCATTTCGGTGGGGCGTACAACGCGCAGTTCGTGATTACCGTGCGTGCCTAGATTTACGAATCCAAATGGCATTCGCTAACATGTTCTACATGCGTTCTACCTTAAAAGATAAGTCCATTCAAACTTCAATAAGTACTTACCGCTTGTACACGCATGTCGATGAGCCATTCTTTCCCCCAATTTGCTTCTGACTATGACCCACTTCGAATCTTGCTCGTCGAGGCCAGTTACCAACCTGCATCTCTGTCTTCCACATGTTGAGCGCACATAGTGACAACGGCCAACACTGGCGGATTTGTGCGTATGCTCATATCTGTCGCCCTTCCTGTGCTCATTGACATAACTCACAGCCAAGTACGTTTCCGCTTTGTCGTTTGATGTTCTCCGTGTCTCGTTCCCGAGTTGCGCGATTTCATTCATATCGAGTTCAAGAATGGGAATGACGACGGCGAGTTCCAAACTGTGCACGTCTGTGGGCACCCCGCAGAAACAGTCCCAGTGACCGAATTTACCTACTGATCGGAGGTTCGTCACGCTATACAGACTCGAAGACTGCGCGTTTTTCAGGCTCACACCTATAACACCACCCTGTGGTCCCCGAGGCAAGTGGGTTTCCACGTGCTCGACAAGCTGGTTCCCGTTCGGGTTTGACGCTACGATTGGGAACGAGGGTACTTTTACGCCGTTCGCCTTTGGTGTGTTTGCGTTTGCGGCGTACAGAATGTATATACAGACGAAGCGCGCGAAGCGATATGCCGCCATGAGGGGAGATGAAGTTCGAGTATCAATTGCGGCATGATCCACCCCAACCGACCTTTTTCCAGACCCAAGACTCTTTCGTCAAAGAAAAATAGTGCTTGCTTCCTCGAATGTGTTGTCAAAGGTTCGTAGACAACCTTTTGTGGCATTGTTTCTTTCGTTTTTTTCTCTTGTGCATGTCATCCACTCTCACCTCGTCCGACTGTTTCTTGTTCCACGCATGACCGGCATCGATGGGATCATTTTTATACAACTTCTCTTCCTTCCCATTCTTTAATGTCACCATCGATGGGGACATCAAGGAGTGGGAAGGTTGTTGTGCATACGCACATCTAACGTATAGTATTGGGTAGTTGCATGCTTGTAGTAGGTATGTAGGTTCATTTCATGAACTTATGAAGAGCAGGATTTACACTCTGCTTGTGTAACGGACACCCGCTTCATTGGCTAGAGAGTTCACGCGTGTTTTATATATTAGTATATGTACCACTACAGGCAACAGAAATTGTGCCGGTGCATGGATGTGCATTGATCGACGAAAGAAATTTAAAGACAAATCCATTCCATCACTTGTAGCAGAGCAGTAACAGTCGAAGAAGTCCTCTTCCCACGTCCATCTCAACTTGGACTCTACCTCTTGCCGGCTCGAACAAAATAAGCCTTCGAGATGTTGAATCGTTGTAAATTACGTCGAGAATACAACCTGCTATGGTAAACACAACTGTGGGCACTTCAATTTGGATAACAGCACGCTGAAAACATGTACGCACTGGAAAGCAGCATCGAGCGCTAGGCACCAATATGTATGTAGAGGATTCGTTGATCAAAGGGTATGTCGCTCGAACGAATACTCCGCATTGTCTTGTGCAATGCGAGAGCTGCTCGTGTATGGTCCAGACGACCAGACTCGTCCACTATATTGTCGTAGAATTTTGACGTGATCTCGTTCGTGTGTTCATCGTCCACAGCCCACATCGTCCCAATGACTGAACGGAACCCGGCAAACTGCATCGCCGCAGCGAGATGGATAACCTCATCCGGACTTTCCTCGTCACCGACGGTTGTATGGCATGCGGACAGATACGCAAACTTGGCGTTCCGTAAGTCATACCGCATGATGTTTTCGATCTTCAACAGTCCGTCGCCCAACGCAAACCCAGACTCAAATGGATGCTTCCGATCGGGGACTCCGTGACAGGCAAAGTGAACAAAGTCGTTCTTGTTCAGTTCTTCACCAACCTTGGTGATGCTTGCGTCCTGAGCTTGGAGACAAGTTACCGTCGCGATAGAGCTGAAACGCTGTGATATACTGGACAGCTCAGTTTCTACCGAGGGGAGTCTACTCTGTCCCAAAGCCTGTGCCTGCCCTACGACCAAAAAATGATGTTCTTCCATGGATGGAACCAGTGGCCTTTTCTGTCGGGCGCGAATGAGGGCTGTCAGGGTCGGTGTATAGGAGGAGATATAAAGATCGGAGAGCATAGGCTGGCCCTTCCTAAACGAGCCAGCAGCGTGCAATGGGAGAAGAGAGAACTCGTCGGTCGGACACCACCAGATGCGTGATCGACGAGGACAGAGTTCCTGAAGGATGTTCACGATCGGAAAAACAATTATATCCCAAAGCTTTCGTAGAAGCACCCAAATCTCCCTCGTTACATCCATAAATTTGGCGCGTGACGTTACAGAACGAAGCTCCAATGATAGTCCAGAGACATCGGCTTTCGTGATGGGGAGAGCGACGTGGATGGGATCATGGTCGGATAGAACTACCAGTGCATCGCAGCTGTATTTGCTGGCATTTACGATGATGACCGGTCCATTGGAAGCTGCCACCTGGAGGTCCGAGAAGAGCGGAGGCTGGAGGAAACGAGAGAGGCCAGGCAACTTGCGAATATCAGCAATAATATCCTGTAGTTGGATGTTAAGACGGCATGCCCGATCATACTGGGAATCGGTGTTGGGATGGGCATGAAGCACGCTGCGAAGGCAAGAGGCCAGGTGGGTGAATTTGTCTGCCAATTCTTTGCCCATGTCGCCAGATGCTATCACTTCATCGAGAGGAGAGCGAAGGCGGGTTAATTGGGACCAGAAGACGCCACGGCCTTGTTCAAGGAGCTCAATTGCATTGGCGGGATTGCCATAACGAAGGCAAGCAGAAAACGCATCAGCTGCTAGAGATGTTACGAGTCTTTTGAATAGTCCGAGACTCTGGGGGAGAGAAGGTAGAGTGGCAAGATGATGAACACTGAGGCGCAAAAATGTTTGGTAAGCCAAAACTGTGGTACTGTGTTTGCATTCCTCAGCTGCCCGGATCCATTGTTTGGCACAATTAAGATCAGCGGAAGACACTGTCTGAGAGACGTAGGAGAGTTTTGAATATAAATTGAATGTTTCCTGAAGGTCACTGATGTCGTGCGTAGCAGAGTGTTTGAATCGATCATGGAGGCAGAGAGCAAGGATGGCCAAGGAAGAGGATCGACGGGGATGCCCCTGTGGGAGCAGTTTCAATGCACTGCGTTGGATAGCAAGTGCCTCATCGAGGTCAGAGACCCCTCCGAGCTCCTGGAAACGGGCGTGGAGGGCATTTGCAATGTTGATAAGTGACGAGGCTCGATTCGGATTGCCCTGGGGGCGAAGTTCCAACGCACTGCGTTCGAGAGCAAGTGCCTCGTCCAAGTCAGAGACCCTTCCGAGCTGCTTGAAACGGACACAGAGGCAAACTGCGATGTCCCCCAGTGAAAGGGCTCGATCAGGATGCCCCTGTGGGCGAAGTTCCAATGCGCTTCGTTGGAGGGCAAGTGCCTCATCAAGGTCAGAGACCCTTCCGAGCTGGTTGAAACGGGTATAGAGGTGACTTGCGGTGCAGCCCAGTGAAACGACCCGAAGAGGATGTCCCCGTGGGCGAAGTTCCAATGCATTGCGTTGGAGGGCCAGTGCCTCGTCGAGGTCAGAGAGCCTTCCGAGCTGCTCAAAACGGGCGTGAAGGGAAATCGCGATGTTGCACAGTGAAGAGGCTCGATCAGGATGCCCCTGTGGGCGAAGTTCCAACGCACTGCGCTCGAGGGCAAGCGCCTCATCAAGGTCCGTCAGCTCTCCTCTTTGCATGAACCGTTTGCAGAGTGACGAAGAAAGAATTTGTAGCGATCTGGCTCGATTGGGATGCCCTTGGGGGTGGATTTGCAATAGAATGTGGGAGAGGGCGACTTGCATGTCAATGTCGACATTGTCAAGTTCAGACATTGGCGCAGAGCAAATGACGTGGATCGACCGTATCCTGCAAATATTAAGTTATCCCAGATAGTTAGTCTTTTAATCGCAGCATACCTTTCGTGGAGTCTTTTTCGTTGCGGACAGCGATCGCAAGAGTGAGAGAGTGCACAAGCACTCAGGCTCACTGCATCCGAACCCGTTACCCTAAGAGGCAAATGACGCCCGTAGCTTACGAGATATGATATCAGGTCGTTCCGAATCAGATTGAAGGAAAAATGAGCGCATCATTGGGAGAGACATCGAACAGAGTGCGCATTCCCTTCCCGAACTCAAGACATATGTCACGAAAACCGCAGTGGTTGATGCCCTGGTTTGTCTAGCAGGGCTATAAAGCCGAGTCAGTGCCGCAAGTAGCACTAACACCAGGTATCCGTGAGGGTAACGACACCGACGTTGTCAGCTCGTAGTAATCAGTGCTGAGCGCTGATCAACGGCGGGTCCGGCTAAGTCGTTGCATGTTACGTGGAGACGTTCATTTTAGGTATGTTTTTTTCTGCACTCTATTTGTTACGGTCATTTGAGGTCAGCGCGCTCATAGTTTGGACATCTCCAAGTTGAATGGACACTCTGGAATCACCCCCGTCCTCCCCTCTGCCCGTACCCTCAAAGCCGCCCGCGCAGGGAAACAATCCAGGGGTGTCGCTCAGAATGTGGTCCGTGGTCCGTCATATGATTCCCGATTTCTAGGCATATCCTTGACCATCGGGCCGTTCAAAACGATTCGGGAATCAAGAATTCCTCTCTTTTTTTGCACAATGGTCTGGATGTGTATTCATCTACAGGAAGTCGGCAAGGTGATGCGTCTGCAGCCTTGGCAAATGCTGGTTTTCACCATAGTGATCTCAGCAGTCTCGACATCCTAGTACGTGGTGATATGATGTCATCGAGCTGACTGGGGAACTCCTAGGTGGCATCGTATTCGGAATACAGCATGGGATGGTGTCAAATCAATCCACGTCGTTACTTCTGACGAGAGGAAATTGATCAGCCAGTTTCTGGACCCCCATGCCACACGCGTTGGGTATGGGGAAAGATACAGCTGAAGTACGTCGGTGACGTATAAGGTTATGATGTGTAGAAAAAACGTCCACAGTGGCACGACAGTGGCTTGAATGTGCGACGATTTAGTAGAAACATCTATACCTTGGCTTCCATCTTTCTTTGGTCCCACAGGTTAGGGACAAATCAGCCATTTACACCGAGCATCGAGTTTCACCATGCACATCACCCACACATCTTCAAGACCAGGCATGGTGGGAGAGCCGCCCCGTGCATAAAGGACAAATATAGAGGCGATTCCTTGTTGGAACTTGGATGGGGTCTCAAGAAAGAGGAATCTCTAGCGAGTGATCTACTCAGCCACTGCGAGGAATAACTACTCCTGGGGGTGCATAGTCTTTTGAACAAAGGTCGTACCGTCTTTTCGAGCCAAAGTTATCATCAGCTTTCCAGGACAACCGGCGAGCGAGTTCGTCGTCGTCGTACGTGTTGTGTCGTCCAGGAGGTGAGACGTTTGGTGTCCAAGTGGGTGGGTTTGCGTGCGCAATACGGGCCATCCGCCTGCCCGCGTGCGTCTCTCGTTCGTAGAACGCACGCCGGGATTGACCAAGATCTGGAGGGTACGACTAACAAGGGTGGGTGGATGCGATCTCTATTCTCCGTAACGTTGCCATACGTTATCACCCTAACGATTTCCAAGGTTGACCAATCGCTGTCGTGCTTTCCGTTACCGTTGTTAGTGCGCAGGTTCAGGAAACGAGTTGGTGGTTGATGAAATGCTCACCTTCCTTTGTGGACGCTTGTCGTTGATGGTGCGTTCATGAGCTTGCGACGGTCGTAGGTGAGGGAAGGGATCATCGATACGCAAGCACCACGCCTGGACCATCTCTCTGGTACAGTGCCACGCGGTTGAACGGAATGGGAGATAGGATGCACCGTGTACCTACCCACACCGCCCGTTTCTATCTCGCCGAGGCCTGACACGCGCAGTCTGAGCTACGAAACCCGGCTTGAGTTTGATACGATCCCTTCGTTACCATCCAGCCTTGACTCTTCGACAAAGGGTCTACCAACGCCTCTCCGATCCGCTTATGTCAAGAACTCGGGGCGAGAGCGGTGTATTTGGTCAAAAGATCGTGCCATTGGCGGCACATGGATGGGACTATGTATTGGACGCTTTATCCAAAAGGTGGGACGTTTGCGAGGGAGTATCTCCCGGAGAGCACGGTACTACGCAAGTAACGAAGATCTGGGTGAATGTCGATCGAGAGGGGAGTTTTCATGAGGCATGCATACATGGTTTTTACATTCGTGTCGCGAACCTACTCCTGATGAAAGCGGACGTCAAATCCATCAAAAAAGTCGAAACACACCGTGCAAGTCTCTGTATGACAAAAAGGGACTCGATTTAAAATACTGTTAAACATACCACCCGCAGGACACGTCACAAAAGCCACCCGACTCGAAATCATGATCAGACACATACATGTGGATGCGAAACGCAAAACAAAAAAAGGGCGCGACACCTTAATCAAACAACGTCCATCTGACGTTCTAACATCTTGAGATGTTCCATCCCACACGCCCCCTTTAACCAATCCTTGACCA
The DNA here is from genome assembly GCA_038091015.1 of Boletus vermiculosoides. Lineage (NCBI taxonomy): Eukaryota > Fungi > Basidiomycota > Agaricomycetes > Boletales > Boletaceae > Boletus > Boletus vermiculosoides. The sequence goes on from JBBPNR010000401.1 coordinate 16,081, forward strand.
GCCGATACTTGCGCGCCTGCGTGCACCCGCTCACGTCGCACACTGATTTCTCCGCCGGTGGCGCTTTTGTTTCCGAGGGTGCTGTGGTGTCTTGTGACAGTACAGAAACGGGGACCGAGAACGTGAGTTTCATTCGACCATCAGCTTCCCGAGAAGCTGGCTCTGCGTCGCCGGGCAATCGCTTTGTGGTTGATACCCACCGGTACATAGTAGGGATGAGCTCGACAGGCTCAAACACCTCTCCCTCGGGTACCTCTGAACCGTCCCGGGTAGACTGCACGACGGCAGGGGTAGCAGACACCGGGGTGCGATCGTCCGCAGTCGACAACACGTTGCGCTTATTCTTTGACTTGGACTGTTTCTTGAGCAACCGGTTGATCGTCTCTGCCTGTCCAACACGACATCCACATGAGCGACCCGCGATGCATAAAATTGGTTATGGACACGGCACCTTTTCGTCCTCGAGTTTCTTTTCCGTCAGGTTCTTGCGCTTACGGGCGGTTTCTTCTCGTCGTAGTGCGATCTCGGATTCCGTGAGTTGTTTCTTTTTGCGAGAGGATTCCGCTGTGGTAGGTGTGAGTGGAGGGGGATCTGTGAACAGACGAGGGACTGACAGAGGGAGACATGGGACGAATCGACCACACTGGCGAGGACGGCTTGACGGGAGGTCATCGGACGAGTGGAGCCACCCACTACTTCATCCTCATCGTCCTCATCTTCCGATTCAATATCAATGTCTGCAAAGACAGCCGTTGGTGAGCGCGGGGACATGATGTATTTTAAATTCGTTCGTACCCCTCGAACGAGAGGGCGGCCGACTCGGTTCACCGCTGGGCGTAGATGCCCCTCTGCTAGAAGACTCGTTCGGGCTCAGAATCTGAGGTAACTTGAGCTTAATCTTCAGGCGTGGTTTGTGCGGAGAGGGCGGGGGTGAAAGTTCGTCTGATTCGATGTCCTACGCAGAAGTGAGTTGGACCACGGAGGAAATCAATTGGGGCCTGACCTCGTCCGGCTCAGGTTCGTCTTCTTCTTCCTCGTCTTCCTCATCCTCTGGATCGATCCCGGTGTCATCCTCGTCGTCGGGTTTGGTGTTGTCCTCGTGAATCATATCCACGTCTGAACCCTCACCGGAGAGCTCCATATCTATATAACAATAAAGAAAAAAAGCGCAACCGATTTGAGCCGCTCGCAAGGTGGAACTAAAGGACGTTGTTTTAAAAATAAATTTACCGCTCTCATGTTCATGTTCGACGTTTTCCTCGTCTTCTTGACCAGAGTTCATTTTCAAACCCCGACAATTCGAAACCTTGCGCCCTGTCCAATAAGTTACGGTATGGCTTCCACAGCGAACGACACCCAGGTGCTCAACGACGAGCACGACGAGCACGACAAGTTCAAGGTGCAACCGGTCACTGACCCGCGCTCAGACAGTCCCCGACCGCCCGCTTGGAAACGCGCCGCACTCGTCGCTCTCCTCGCCATCCTCTTCTCGCTCGCCTTTTACCTCAGACCAGGAACCAAACCCACACCCAAAGTCATCCACGCCTCTCGGTCCGTCCCAACCCAAACATTTCTCTACCCTTTCCACTCACCTTGCAGCCGATAGGTACTCGAAAGAGTTCAAGTATCGACCCGCTGCGAGTCCGGTGATCACGGAGCAACTCAAGGATGGGAGAGTGAGATTACGAGGGGCGCTTCCGACGCACTGAAAAAGACTGGCATTTGGGTCGTGAGCGTGAGTACTTGCGCTTCATGCGTGCGTCAGTCGTGACCAATGATCTCGCCTTAACTGGCAGTGCGCTCCCCGGGCCCTCCCTTTTTTTCTTATAGACTTTCCATTTTTCTATGCATTTACGATACCTCTTGCATTTTTTATTATATTCTGCCTTGTATGTACACGGATAATGATTTGTGGTCCCGCGATCCAGACAGATTAGAGGATGTGATCGTTCGTGGCAGAGTCGTATATTCGTTACCGGCCGGATCCGACGTTAGATCCCTATTCAATTATGCTTCGACAAGGGTTAAATTATATGCTTGAAACCGACGTTTCGTCTGCTAATCTGACACACATGTCCTTTCAAGTTTCATCTTCCGTCGCTTGTTCAACCAATGCAAGCTCGGAGCTGTTTAGTGTCAAGATTAAGATCTAGTAAACAGGTATGTTAGAATTCGGGGCGCGGGTCCGCGCGGTAAGCATAATAACAGAACAATCATGTTTGTCTGAGCTCTGTCAGACAAGGAAGAGAAATACATGTAGAGACAGTAGGGTATACGACGTGACTATATAAGCGTAATACGTATCGAGCAGAAACTGTGATTTCCAACAAGGTGCTCTACACCAATACAAGAAAAGAAAAAAGAAAAAAAGAAAAAGAGGTATCCCTTTTCTCGACGAATCAACCCATGTAATCCATCGATTCCCGATCCAAGCTCGACACCCGTGCATACTCCAACAGTAACCTAGACGCCACACGGCCACGTCAGTGCCCACTCTACCCGTCCATAACTCACGTACCGATATAGATAGGCAGTCATATCTTGGCGCCTCCAAAATCGTTGACTCCATTCTCGCCCCGATTTCGCGATCCGCTCCGCCAATTCATCGTGAACACGGAAAAAAGCCACTGCATCGTATAGGTCTGTGTAGGACACCTGGATCGGCACATAGTGGACCCACGGTGCGATGCGAGACATGAACCTAACAAACAGTCAGTCCACGCCCAGAATCGGAGATGCTTGAGCATGCGTGCGCACCATTCTGGATAGATGGTCACCTTGAAGATGAGGGCGTTGCTCGTCATGAGACGTTTGAATCGACCCGACCACCCGTTTCCGTCGACCTAGGGTCCACGGACAAGTCAAGGAAATATGGGTGACATAGGGCGACCGAAACTCACATCGAGTATAAACTTGTACCGCCCCTCCTCATGCCGTTTCTGTTCCCTCCGAAACTCCCACAACTCCTTCATCTCATCACACGTTCCCCCACTCTGATCGCACGCAACTGGTCTTTCTGAAAACGCAACATCCATCCACGCGGGATTGATAGACGCGAGCCGCGCCGTCTTCGGTTTGCCGACGGGGAACGACTCTTCCCTGGGCACACTCAACACGCTCACGTTTCCCTCGAGCACATTCGCAAATGTGACGAGTCGTTCCCGATGGCCATGCATCCACAACGAATCCGGAGACGCGTATATCCCCGTCGTCCTTCCCCTCCAGCCCAGCCTCTCATCCACCTTGTGTTCCCATGGGACATCCCCCTCGAATGCCCCATCCAAGTGTGAATCCGGATCGATGTCGTACGTCCACCCATGCGGCACAGTCGGACGAATATCATGATGGAGCAACGTCGCACAGAGCGAAAACCGCGGCACGAGTGTCTGTCGTGGGAAAGGCCCCGTCATATAGGAGACGAATTGGCCGTGTGTAGTGAGCAAAGACGGGTGTGCGCATGGGTCCATCGCGTCTCGATGGGAAGAAATAAAGGTCTTTGGAGACGAGTGTAGGAAGGATGGATGGGAAGACGGGAGTGGCAGCATGGGGGGATGGAGGCGGGCGGGTGAGTCAGGGGGACATGCTTGGACCCAGCCTAATTCTGTGATTGGAGGTAAATTGGCGCGTGTGAGGGCTGCAAGAGAGACCATTGTATGTCACAAAACCGTTCAAAGTGCAACAGACAGATGTACAAACTCGTCCCGTTGGCAGCTGCCTCGAGCGCCATGGTCTTGATCCGCCAGTCGGATAACATATCGGGATTATCAAACGGAGAGAATGTGATGCGCAACGGGGGTAAATCCTGCTCTACCTCGCGGACGAACTCGAAAATGTCCGTGACTGTGTCTTGCAACACTTGTCTGTCATTCGAGAGGGTCGAACGGACGACCTCGAGTCGAGGATGGGCCTCCGTCTTCTGGATGGTCACGAGGCCCTCGATTACCTCGAGCTCTTCCAGCGTGAGGGCCAACTCGGCCGGATCAATCCCCCAAAACGGTTCAATGTCCTCGAATATCTCGTCGTATTCGTCGGGTAATTGGACATCATGTTTGACGACATAGTCCCACCTAGATAGCAATCACGCCTAACGTCTCCTACAACACGCGACACACTGAATCGTCATGACAGACGCACCATTTGTCGAAACCGAGGGGCGGTGCCCGCCGGTAACGTCGTTTGTACTCCGAAACGGCCTCGTCAAGCGTTTTACTCGCCCGTGCACATTTCGCCTCCCATGCAACCTCAGCGTCGCGGATGAGTTGGAATATGGGGTGGGGACCCTCGGGATTGACGACGAGGAGTCCGTCAGGGTTGATAGTATGATTTCCAAGGGGTCTTCTCTGGGGCCCTGCATGCCCCCGTTCTGGCGCCGATTCTGACCCTGGTGTGAACTCGGGGTCCGAGTCGACAAGCTTCACTGGGACAACCGGACCACTCACCAGGCCAATCTCTGGATCAATGTTGAGATTTATTTCAAAAGGTGGGTCGAATAGGAGCTGGGCGCGCGAGGCTTTGGAACGGAGAGTGTCTGGCCCCCAGAGGTTAAGGAGGAGGAGGGTAAGCACCAAGGGTATCAGGACCGCGATGAGCGATCGCTGTGAGACACTCCACCTCAGGCCAATCCAACCAATGATCATGTACGAACAGGGATACGGGGCGGTGGGACAGGACACTGTGTGCGCAGCTGTAGCGGGAGACAGGAGGGGAAGGGAGAAATCGAGAGCGATGGAGCGCGCCTCTATAATCAGTCATGGAAATGATCAACTTGACCGGCCCGCGCGGGCACCCCCCAATGATCACCCTGATCTCGCCCAGTTGCTACGGGAGATGAGACAGTCGCGTGCTTGAGAACTTGGCACGCCACTCCGGGATTCGCCACCTGTGACCCGTTGGGATTCGACCATGAGCATCGTTCAAAACAAGTTCCTGGTCGCCACTCTTGCGTGTTTCAAGTGGTGTGTCACTGTGTGAGGAAATTTAAAGAATATATTACCACCGTGACGCCGTCGTCGCGCGTCCGACGCGTCAAGGTACTACTTCTTGATTGAATGAGATTTGGAATCAGTGGACAGAGAACGCTTCCTAGAACGGTCAGCCGGTTGGACGCCACACACTACAACACACATTCGCCCGTAATGATTCAGAACGCGCAACAATACATGTCGTGCTTATCAACGGATCGGCGTATGTGTATATGAAACTACTCATCTGTAAACTGGGTAGTGTCATCGATCATCGATCATCGGCTACTGTCGGCTAACGCTAGCCGTTTCACTGATAGGCTATGAAAGGACATCCGTACTGTCAGTGTAGACGTTGCAACAGGAATCAGTTATGCAGTTAGTTACTAGGTTGGTCTTCCAATCACTATTAACTCCGAGAATCAAAAGGGACAACCTCGTGCAACACGATACAAAGAAATCACGCAGGGAAATGCCTCTATTGAGAATGTTCCAACGAAAGTCTGTACTGATGGCGTCGTGTTGGAAAGACTGTCGGAGTCCAAATAGGATGGTGTACACTTACTATGCGAAACGCCTACATGTTTGTACAGTCTGCACTTAACCCTAACCCTATGGGGTCACATGACTAACAAAATTGGTCTCGTTCGGGGTAGCATCGTCATAGCAAGGGGTAGATTGGTCGATAGGTCGACCGAATTCAAACTCCGACTCGGCAAAGCGCCAGGCGCGACCGAACGAGACCAATTTTTCCAGTCATGCGACACATAGGGTTAGGGTTAAGTGCAGAGTGTACAAATGTGTAGGCCTTTCACACAGCAAGTGTACAACTCCGACCAGCAACCCCTTGCTATGACGAATCTGCCTCGTTCGGTCGCGTCTGCCGTTTTGCCGAGTCGGGGTTTGAAATTGGTCGACCTATTGACCAATCTACTCCTTGGAATGACGATGCTACCCAAGAAGTTGCATAAAAGGAAGAAGGTGTGGTAGGGCGTGTGGGACAGGGGCCCCGTGCTGACTCAGCGCGTGAATAGGCTTCCTTACACCTGAGGCAGGGTCGGATTGGATCCTCAAACAGATTGGAGACTTATTGGAAAACAAATTCAGCCATAGTTTCCGGATTTTTATTTGCAACACATTGAATTAAATATTTTACCTGTGTAGATAATGTTCGATATACAGATTTGGATCACAATACTCTAAATATGTCACTCATTATACTCAAAACATGTTATCATATATGTTTTGCAAAAAGAAATGTTACATATTTAGAATATGCTTGTTAATCTGAGCAGGCACAAAATAATAAATATGAGACTATATTCAGCATATGAAGAAATGACATTTTATATGGGGGTTCTGTTAAACGACAGTGCTTCTGCAAACTTACTTGAACATCTTCTCCCTCCTTGGAGTCACGAACCTTTATCCTACTGATTCGTATTTCGTGTACCCTACCCAATTCCCTATATTGTCTCTTAGCTTATTCACAACTTTCAATAAAGCACGGCGCTTCGACCAAGGGTCCGCCAACGCCACTCCAATTCACTCTCACCAAGAGCCCGGGGCGGGAATGATGTATTTGGTCAAAAACTGTACGGAACAATCCAAGCATCCGACGATCGTGTCATTGACGGCGCATGCATGGGACAAAAACATTGTAGGTGTTATCCGAGAACTAGGTGCGAGGTTTGCATCTAAGTGTCTCCCAGAGGGCACGTACGCAAGTAACGAAGGTGCTGGTCAACGTCGATCGAGAGGGATGTTTCCCTGAGGCACGCATACATGGCCTTTTTCCATCCGCGTCGTGAACCTACTCTTGATGAAAGCAGACGTCAAGCCCGGCAAAAAGTCGGAGCACACCGTGCGAAACACTGCATGTCAAAAAAAAGACTCGATTTTATATACTGTTAAACATACCACCCGCAGGACGCGTCACGAAAGGCACCCTTCGAAATCATGATCAGGCAGACAGACACGAATCACGAATCTGACACATCTGTGCTTGTTTCATCTTTCCTCGCTTATTCGACCAATGCAAGCTCGGAGCCGTTCAAGATCTAGTAAACAGGTGCTCTGCACCGTTGAACACAAGAAACAGAGGCATCCCCTTTCTCGACGAATCAACCCAAGTAATCCATCGATTTCCGATCCAAGCTCGTTACCCGTGCGTACTCCAACAGTAACCTAAACGCCACGCGGCCACGTCAGTGTCCACTCTACCCATCTGTGACCCACGTACCGATATAGATATGCAGTCATATCTTGCCGCCTCCAAAATCGTTGACTCCATCCTCGCCCCGATTTCGCAATCCGGGCTGCCAATTCATCGTGAGCACGGAAAAAAGCCACCGCATCGTACAGGTCTGTGTAGGACACCTGAACCGGGACGTAGTGAACCCACGGTGCGATGCGAGACATGAACCTAACAGACAGTCAGTCCATGCCCGAATCGGAGATACTTGGGTGTGGGTGCGCACCATTCTGGATAGATGGTCGCCTTGAAGATAAGCGCGTTGCTCGTCATGAGACGTTTGAATCGACCCGACCACCCGTTTCCGTCAACCTAGAGTCCACGGACAAGTCAAGGAAATATGGGTGACATAGGGTGACCGAAACTCACATCGAGTATAAACTTGTACCGCCCCTCCTCGTGCCGTTTCTGTGCCCTCCGAAACTCCCACAAGGACTCCATCTTATCACATGTTCCCCCACTCTGATCGCATGCAATCGGTTTACCTGAAAACCCAACGTCCATCCATGCGGGATTGATAGACGCGAGCCGGACTGTCTCCGGTTTGCCGACGGGGACAGACTCTTCCCGGGGCACACTCAACACGCTAATATTTCCCTCGAGGGCATTCGCAAACGTGACGAGTCGCTCCCGATGACCATGCACCCACAATGAACCCGGGGATGCGTATATCCCCGTTGTCCTTCCCCTCCAGCCCAGCCTCTCATCCACCTTGTGTTCCCACGGGACATCCCCCTCAAATGCCCCATCTAAGTGTGGATCCGGATCGATGTCGTACGTCCACCCATACGGCACAGTCGGACGAATATCATGATGGAGCAACGTCGAACAGAGCGAAAACCGTGGTACAAGTGTCTGTTGTGGGTAAGGCCCTGTCATATGGGAGATAAACTCGCCGTGCGTAGTGAGCAAAGACGGGTGTGTGCATGGGTCCATCGCGTCTCGATGGGAAGCAATAAATGTCTTTGGGGACGAATGTAGAAATGATGGATTGGTAGACGGGAGTGGCAGTATGGGCGGATGGAGGCGGGCAGGCGAGTCGGGGGGGCATGCTTGGACCCAGCCTAATTCTGTGATTGGAGGTAAATCGGCGCGTGTGAGTGCTGCAAGAGACACCATTCTATGTTACAAAACCGTTCAAAGTGCAACAGACAGATGTACAAACTCGTCCCGTTGGCAGCTGCCTCGAGCGCCATGGCCTTGATCCGCCAGTCGGATAGCATATAGGGGTTATCAAACGGGGAGAATGTGATGCGTAACGGAGGTAAATCCTGCTCCACCTCGCGGACAAACTCGAGAATGTCATTGACGGTGTCTTGCAACACTTGTCTGTCTTTCGAGAGGGTCGAACGGACGACCTCGAGTCGAGTCTGGGTCTCCGTCTTCTGGATGGTCACGAGGCCCTCGCGTATCTCGAGGTCGGCTTGCGTGAGGGCCAACTCGGCCGGATCAATCCCCCAAAAGGGTTCAATGTCCTCGAGTATCTCGTCATATTCATCGGGTAGCTGAACGTCATGTTTGACGACATAGTCCCACCTAAATAGCAATCACGTCCACGTCTCCCACAACACGCGACACACTAGATCGTCGGGGCAGACGCACCATTTATCGAAACCGAGGGGCGGTGCCCGCCGGTAACGTCGTTTGTATTCCGAAACGGCCTCGTCGAGCGTTTTACTCGCCCGTACCCGTTTCGCCTCCCATGCGGCCTCGGCGTCGCGAATGAGTTGAAATATGGGGTGGGGACCCTCGGGATTGACGACGAGAAGCCCGTTTGGAGTGATAGTATGATTTCCGAGGGGTCTTCCCTGGGGCTCTGTGTGCCCCCGTTCTGGTGCTGGTGCTGGCGCCGATT
>JBBPNR010000402.1:0-25131 GCA_038091015.1 Boletus vermiculosoides
TTTCTCCTAAAAATGCACCGGCGCTTGGGAGCTCCTGGCACCCATTGGTGCCTTCCTCATATCTCCCCCATTGGGGTGGTTACCAGCCAGAGATATGGATGCAGGTTCCTCTTGGGCTTCAAGGACATGGATGTGTTCATCATCCCACATGGCAGCTTCCTGTCCCTCCAATGGGACACCCTCCTCATTGAGGGTCACATTGAAGGAGGACCTCAGTGTCCTCAAAATTTCATCCTGACTTTGCCCACACGAAAGGTCTTTAATGAATTCATCCAGCAGGTCTTGGGTGGCAGTGGGTGGTCTCCTATAGGTGGGTTGGGTCTCCACGGCTCAGGTTTTGGCACCGGTGGGTGTGCTATCATTCCTTTGATAGCCTGGATGATTCTTTGTAGAACAACCTTTCCTCTTGCAAATGAAACACCTATGCTCCCAGATGCACTTGAGATGTTGGCTAGGACTGATGGTGATTTTATCAACATCCATAGCATTGGGATCGCAAGTATGACCATGGCCTCCATAAGCCGGTTTTGGTCCTCTCCTAATATTTCGGATCCACTTGTAGTTCCCTTCGATTTTGGACGATTTCTTGTAGACATCCTCCATTGAGGTAGTGGTTTGGAGAGTTCCAGACATGGTGAGTTGGGTGGCAATCTGGGGGTCGAGTCCTCATAGGTACCATTCCAGTAGAGTGTTGAGATCAGTGATCTTGGATTGTATGGAGAGGAGTGAGAAACTTGATACGTATTTCTCGAACCCTCGGAGATCTCTTGTGTCCTGTACCAGTGAAGAGAGTTCGACTTGTGCTTGGGCAGCAGTATTGTAAGGGGTGAAGGTGTTGGTGAAGATGCTCCTGATCACGTCAAAGTGGGTTTCTCTGTGGGGTATCCTGCTATTCTTAATTTTGGCAAGCCACGCTTCTGCAAAGGCCTTTCCTCTTCCTTTTTGCATTCTATTGAGGAAGATATAACTCTTTGCAAGGTCTCCGAGCGTATTGTTGAGGGAGAAGTAGCCCTCCATAGCCATGAGCCATCAGTTTGCATCTGCAGATTCTCCAGAGAACTCCTCAGGTAAGGCAGCTTTAACTCCAGGCATGTCGTCGTCATTGTCTCCTGGTTCAGAATCGTCGGGTGGGTCGGGAAGGAGGTCGGTTCTGTGAATAAAACCTTTGAATGTCTCTCTGTCATCGGGGGAGGAATCTTCTTTGGCGGCTTCAAAGATGGGTGGTTGGGTGGGGATGTCAACTTGTATCTCTGGTTGGTGATGGCCACTGGAGGAGGCTCTAGATAGAGCAGGGGATGGAGTGGTACGACAGAGTGGGGGAGTGAAGGCTCTGGCTCTAGGTTGAGAACTGATCCTTCTAGAGGATTGGGGAGAGTCAGAGTGAGGGATGGGAGAGAAGGCGGAGGACAGGGGATTAGATTGGGATGGGGAGATGCGTTGTTCCTCGTCAGAGGATGCTTCTCTACCTCTATAGAGTAGAGAGTCTAGGTGTATGGACCTTGTCTTGCTCGGGTTCCTAGACTACCACCAGGTAGTCTCCAGGGGGTTCGGGCTTGATAGCACTGGTAAGGTATAACCTTGATATTTTGTTATGACCAGTAACAATAGTACACGTTCATGAAGAACTGTGTCTCATTCCTACTCTTGGGCACCTCTGTAAGGAGTTAAGAGTGAACAGCCTAGCACAAGCTAGCAGTACTGGGACTGGCCCAGAGTTGGTAGAGGAGAGGATGAGGCAGAGGAGAGGCAAGGCACGAGGGAGGGGATCTCGAGGAATGAGTTGATTACATGAAGAAGTGTATATCAAGGTTAAGAAGAAAGGAGTATACAGGCAGCGCTCCAATATATATACTAGGACTTTAGGGGAGGTGCTGGAGTCCTAATGATAAATAAGGAAGGAGGACGCATTGTGTCACGAGGCACATGAGATAAATGGTCAGGATATAAAGGAGAAATGCATAGCCGCAAGAGAGGCTATGGAGGAGGCAGTGTCTGAGTGAGTCAGGAAGAGTAAAGTAAGAGTCATAAGACAAATGGGGAAATCCGAGAGGCAATAAAAGGGAGTATCCAGAGGCAGTGGTGGGAAGGCCCAAAGGTATGGAGGAGGCTATCCCTTAAAGAGGGATTCGTCTAAGAGATCAGCCCAGGTGGAGGCAGGGATCTCATAGTCCCCAAGGTCAGAGAAGAGGGTGGCGAATAAGGAGGAGATGGGATGGTCAAGATGGGATGGTGGGGTAACCAATGAAGGAGGTGGAGTCAGAAGGAGAGTAGGAGGAGGCAAAGGAGGAAATTGGTTAGGGGTCTCCTTGACTGCAACAATGACCATGGATGGGACCACTTCCATGTCATCATGTACATCAACTTTTGGTCCACCATCAAAAATCACAAATGGTGAAACTTGAGGAACAAGAACCACCAATGTGCCCTTCTTGTATACCAAGGACAACAATGCTGCTGATGGCACAACTGCATTACCTCCCCCAGAGCTTTTGATCTCTCCCTCATCAACGACGAAGTCCTCAGGGATACACTCGACACCATCCTGCTACAAACACATCATGAACAATCCGAAATCATCAGTGCATACATATTCTCCCTACCCTCAACAACATCAACACTGACCTTCCCATCCTTCCCCTCCTTTTCTCCCCTCACGTAACCCTGGCATCCAATGTATCTCACATATGCCACAATCTCCCCCCCACTGGCACCCTGCCAACAACCACTATTCCCACTTGACACCACGTCAACACAGCACAGTCTGAACAACAAGCTGGTCACTCTGAATGACAAATACCAAGCCCTTATCGTCAGAGTCCCAGCCGCACCCTTCCCCTCGTCCAACTACAGGTCAGCCAGCAGCTTTAAATGCCCTGTCTCCCCCACCTTGGGGCCCCAGGACCACTCACACAAGAGACAGCACTCCTTTCATGCCGATATCATACACACATAACACTCCCTCATTCTCCTTGCTGTCTGTGCAGTCTACCTTGGCAGACACCACCACAACATTGCACAATGCAACGCTGCATGCACCTGGGATCAGAAACATGAAACTCACGCCGAGTGTGTTGGAGGTAGCCTCTTCATCTGCAGTGATGAATGCCTTCTATGCTGCCAATGGCAGAGAACCAGTGGTTGCAACAAATCACACTGCCCCCTCCACATTTGCTCTGGCTGTGGATCTAACTCCCACAATGCACAGCTCTGCCCTAGAGCTCAGAAATAGTCCAGTGACAACATCATACAAACCAAATGAATGGTGCCTGGTGCTTGAGAGGGCAGGCCTAATGTCTCATTTCTGTAACATACCAACAGGACTCTGTGAAGGCTTTGTCGTAGACTTCCCCCCAATATTTCGTACACAGACCCTGCCTAATAAAGAATCTGTTGATCTTTACATTGAGAAATTCAATAAGACCATAAGTAAAGAACTAGACAAAAGGAGATACGTTGGCCCTTTCGCAGCCCCATCCCTTATCTCCCTTATCGGACTCTTCCAATCATCCCCAATCTCAATCGTTCCTAAACTAGGACACCCCGGTAAATATAGACTCATTCAAAAATTTTCTTTCCCTCTATCACCGTCCCCTGACTTCCCTTCCCCCTCCATCAACTCATTCATCACAGCAAGCAATTTCCCCACAACATGGGGAAAATTCTCCATTGTCACCCTACTAATAGCCAGACTACCCCCAGGATCTGAAGCAGCAACAAGAGATGTAGCCGAGGCATACAGAACCATTCCATTGCGACCATCCCAATGGCCAGCAGCCATCATCAGAGTCCCAGACAACAAATACTATATTGACAAATGCCTATCATTCAGTGCCACCCCCTCAGCAGGCACCTACGGACACCTAGCCAACATGGCAGCAGAGATTTTCAGATGGGAAGGTATAGGCCCATTAGACAAATGAGTCGACGATCACATCTTTTTCCATGTAAGACATACTCACCTCACCCATTACAATCAGCTATGTATGAACCTCATGGAATCATGACATCAACAAGGTAGGCAAGATCACACAAACTGGAAGCAGGCTCTGGTATGTGGGCAAAGAACACCCAAGCAGCGACATTGAAGAATTCAATGAAAATTGCTACTGCCCCATCAAGGATCTCTCCCGGGAATCCACCAGAAACAAACATGACAACCTTTTCTCATACAACATTGATGACATAGACAGAACTTCAGAATGTCTATGCATTCCTTGGGAAAAGTCCAAAGACCAACCATTCGCCCCCTCAATCATCTACATAGGCTTCATGTGGAACCTCACCTCCCACACAGTATCACTCGTGCTGGATAAAGTTGAGAAATATATGAACGCCATCAAAGAATGGCTTAGCCGTCCTGCACATTCCCTGAAAGACATAAAACAGCTTTATGGTAAACTACTACACATGTCAGCAGTGCTACTTGAAGGAAAAGCCTACCTAATAGGACTCGAACACATGCTCAGGGTCTGCGCAGACAAACCTTTCATGCCCCACCACCCCATCAAATCCATAACTGATGACCTTATACATATGGTGGGACAACCAACTTCGTCTAAGCAGGGTCATTCTTCCCATCCTCCCCCCCCTTCCCTTCACAGATGTTCAAGCCTTCTCAGATGCCAGCTCTGGCATGGGCATTGGTATCATCATTGATTCCAAATGGTGTGCATGGAGGCTCATCCCAGAATGGAGGAACTCCAATACCATGTCCTGAGACATTGGATGGGCTGAAGCAGTGGGGTTCAAGCTCCTTATCCACGCTGTCATCACAACACACCCAAACCTATCCTGCCTCCTTGTCTATGGAGACAACACTGGAGTTGTTGAGAGTTGGTGGACAGGCCAGCACTGCAACCTGGAAACCAACCTTGTTTTCAGATGCATTCACTCCCTCCTCACTCAGACCAATAACCTCAGCACAATTCATACAAAGTATATCCCAAGCAATGACAACCCAGCAGATGGCCCATCAAGAGGTAAACATCTGCCATCCCATCTCCTCCTTCTGAGAATTCCCATCCCCTCTCCTCTTGTCCCCTTCATCATCGACACCCTCAACCCCCTCACTCCAGCTGAACAGAACCACCCACCCCTGCCCCCCATGCTCACTCAAAGCACCACCTGCCCTCCCAGGCAGCAAATCATCCGAGACACCCTCAATTGATGGCGAGCCACCTCACAAGAAGAGGATGATCTCATCAGAGAAATCCTCATCTAAACAACAAGGCAAACCTCATTTCAATGCATCCATAGCCACACACACCTCCTCATCCTCCTCCAACACCCTCACAGACCCCACACCTCGTCCCTACCCCCCCTCATTAACACCACACCCTTTATCCTTACATCCACACTATCTCGCAAAAGACCACCTTCACTTCTGGCTCCCCACCAACGCCATCTCAAGAGAAATAAGTGACAGCAAGGGATCCCCCCTACCCATCCTGGAATCCCACCTAAACTGAATCCTAGATGTGATCGCCACCTCATGGACAATAAAGACAAAAGAAACCTATGGTGCAGGGCTACTGACCTTCCATGTCTACTGCAACATTCACAACATCCCTGACTGTTACGGTTCTGGAGGAGACCCCTCATCAATTTCCTTCTACATCTCCTCCTCCTCGCCCACCGACTCCAATCCCCTCGTCGGTCACCCCTCCCTCCCACCTTGACCATCCCGGCGCCTCCCTCTTCTCCTCCCTCTTCTCCGATCTGAGGGACTACGACATCCCTACATCCACATGGGCTGACCTGCTGGACGAGTCTCTCTTCGAGGCTTAGACCATCGGACGGACATCTCCAGATACACCGCCTTTCTTCACTGCCCCTAGGCAGTTCCATTTCGTCACTGCCTCCGGCAGTTTCCTCCCCTCTCTGCCTTCGGCAATCTCCCTTTGTCTTCTGACTCTTTGATACTTAGTATGACTCGTCCACAGACACTGCCTCCTCATAGCCTCCCTCATGGCTATTCATATTCCCTTATTTCACGGTTCATTTATCTCACGCGCTTCACGACGCGACGCGTCTGTTTCCTTATTTATACTTCAGACTCCAATACCGGCCCTAAACGTCCTCAGTATATATATTAGGACGCCGCCTGTATCCTTCTCTTTCTCTAACCTTAATCTACACTATTTCGTGTGGACTTCCGTTCCTCGAGATCACCTCCCTCGTGCCTCACCTCCTCGCTGCTTCATCCTCCCATCTACCAACTCCTGGCCAGTCCAGGTACTGCTAGCCACCGCTAGGCCGTTCACACTTAACTCCTTTAGGAGTCGTCCAAGTGTAGGAACAAGGTCTCGACTTAACTCCTTATAGGAGAGGTCAAGTCGACAACACACGAACGTGTACCATTGTTACAGGTCGTAACACTGACCTTCAAAGAGCACCCATCTCCCAACCTCTGCTAACTGCTTTCATTGCAAGCTGCGCAGGTGCATACTCTGGGTCAGCAATCTCCAACTACATTGCTGGCTTAAGAGCCTGGCACCTCCTCCATGGCATCTCATGGGCCATCAATGTAGACGAAACATGCTCCATGGTAGAAGGAGCCACCAGACTAGCTCCTGCATCCTCTGCTCAACAGAAACAGCTACTCTTTGAAAGGAACACCCTCCTGAAATTCCTAACCTACCTAAACCTCTCAAGCCCACAAGATGCTGCCATCTTCACATGTCTGGTCACCACCTTCTACACAATATCACAACTCGGAGAATTCACCGTACCATCCCTTAACAAATTCCATTCACTACCTCACACATTCATTCAACACAAACACCTCATGCTGGTACATGACCACAACAATACACCTATTCTATCATTCTTCATTCCAACCATGAAATGCTCATCCACTGGTGAAACAACCCAATGCACAACCCTCAACCACCTCACCAATCCAGTCACATGGCTCCAAAACCATTTCAACATCAACAATCCAGGCCAAAACAACCACCTTTTTGCCTGAAGACATCCAAAAGGCCTCTGTCCCCTCACCAAAAACAAAGTCACCAAGCACATCCAAGACATCGTATCACAATATGATCTCCCAGTCTTGAAGGGACACAGCCTTCACATTGGAGGAACATTACACTACCTACTACTAGGAACCCCATTTGATGTAGTCAAAACCATGGGCAGATGGGCAGGAGAATCATTCACAAAATACCTGCGCAAACATGCAATCATCCTCACCCCCTACTTACAAGAACAGCCAGAACTGATTGAGAGACTCACTGCTCATGCAATGCCTCCAGTCAGATGATATAAGCCATTCCACACTGCTCCTTCCGCCAGGGGAGAGCTCACCACTCACATTGCAGACTCCTTCTAGCAGGGAATGCAGCATGCTCTCCCTGGCATGGAGATGCCTCGGGCTGGAAAGCCCTCAGGCTTTTGCCCACACATTCTCTCACCCTACTCACTCCATACCAGTAATTACACAGACCATGTAAATTTCCCCTATCACACAATCACAGTAACCTTTCTCTCCCCCACATCAGCGCTGGAAATGCATGGACTAGCTTTCCATAGTAAGTACATGATGTCATCGTTGTGGTTGGAAATAGGCTCGATAACTTATTTGGCAAATTTGTACATGTAATGATTAGTCAGCACTTTGTAGTCGTTCAACTCGGCGAAGCTTTGATGAATCTGGATCCAGATATGCCGTGGCCTTACTCGCAAGAAGAAGGTTCGTGTGTCCTCCCCACAGACACTGATGTCGAGGATCTCCAAGCGCTTTTGACATGGCTCACTCGCTCCAGTCAGTGTTGCACCGGACGTCTCGCCCGAAAAAGGTGTGTTCCTCTTCTTCCCACTTTGTTAACCCTCCCTCATCATCCACCCATCAATTGACCTTCGAAGAGAACATCAGCGATGAGGCTTACAGTGCTGTTCACACTGCCCCTACTTTCATCCCCGTATCGAGGCAGCTCAGCCTCCAGAGCTTCGACTAGTCTTCTATTTTTTGCATCACTGGCAGGCGCTCAAAGCCTGAAAGGTAATCACTTTCAACGAATTATCTACTTTCCTACTTCACCAGAAATTCAACAGACTACTTATCTAAACCTTTCCAGACTCTTCCATCTTAATGGATGTGTGAGAAGCCCAACAGCTCGATAAGGAGTGTTATGTTGCTCGATTTACCCGGAAGCTAGTAAATGGATGTAAAATCGCCCAATCCACTCCGCCAGCGGACGACCGGCAAGTAGGATGCCAATCGCGGGCCTCGGAATTGTTCGTTTAAGTGTAATTATAATAAGGAAGTTACTAAATTCTTGATGTTAACAACTTGTTCACATCTTAGGAAGGCTACTGCCAATGGTCACACGGCCAGCCAGTCAATGCTACCTTCTTCAATCATATTGTTCACTGGCAGCAGGAATCCTAATCAGCCGAGAGAACCATTTCGTAGATTTTCTCTCGCTTGCCCACACTTTCACGCCGCCAATACAGAATTTTGGCGCACGTACTATTCCCATCGATTCCATCTATAACTCCTTGTTTTTAGGACCACAGTTTTCTGCTGAATTGTTTTTCCACCACTTGCGTCGTATAGTTCAATGGCGATAACGAGATTGCTGCTTGTCCTTGTTGCGGCGATCGCTCAACAACATGCGTTCACAGCGCCGAATGTCCGACCCCCTTCCCAGGAACTACGCGAACAACACGGCTCAGAACGCGCGGTACCCTTTGTTGTTGCGATCCTTACAGTGCGTACTCGCCGTTTGAAGCTATGCATGCTGAGTTGACCCTCCCATCTTCTGAGTGTAGACTCTGACATGGTCCTGGGCGTTCGTCGAAAGCTCGGTCCTCTTCACACTGAGCGGTCACTGTCCACCTTCCCTCGCCCACCCTCTCCTCCACGTCCTCCTCCCCACCTCCCTCACCTCAGACCCCTCTACTTCGCTCACCTCGCTCACCGTCCTCACCCCCAGCTTCCTTACCGGCGTCCTCGTTACCCTCACCGGCGTCCTCTTCCGTGCACACTGCTTCCACACCCTCGGTCCGCGCTTCACCTTTGAACTCAGCATCCGCCCCTCTCACACGCTCGTCACGGATGGCGTGTACGGGGTCATACGACACCCAAGTTATACGGCGGTCCTGGTGATCCTGATGGGGTGGTCACTTTGCGCGTTCGATCAACAAGGGTCAGTCGTAGCTGTGTGCGTGGGATGGGCTCAGGCGTTCAGTGGGGATGGATGTCAAGGTGGGGATGGGAGTGGGAGTGGAAACGCGATGGTAATGGGCGTGTTGGCGTGCGTGTGGACGACGATGTTCGGCACGCTGTGCCTGTGGGTAAACAAGCGGATGAACAAGGAGGACGCAATGCTCGAAAAGAACTTTGGGGAAGAGTGGAGGGCGTGGGCGAGGAGGGTACCTTACCGTTTGGTCCCTGGTGTATATTGAACGGTTTCCGACGTCAAAAAGCGGACGCAATCTTGGATGGATGACGCTATCATCTTTCAAGACGAGCACTCTTTGGCTGTCAACCGGGGCCCAGGTGTTGGCAGTCAGAACAATTGTTGGTAGATCGTATATACTATGGATCAAGTCGACAGTCGCCATATATGTAGCAGCGATCACGAGGAGTATGCTTCGCGCGAGCCAACGCAAGGTTGGTGACGTAGATTTGGGTGAAGGAGCCGCATCAGTGCTAGCCTTGACCTGTGAATATTTAAATGATGTATATAACCTCTAAATGACTCAATCCTACGGACCAGCCAAGTTACCAGGACCCTTTTGGGTTTCCACCAGCGTTTGATGATATGATCCTCAGCCCATGGGGACCCGCCAGATCGTCAATGCCGAGCAGTGCATCGATAGTTCTAGACATGGACGCGGTAAATATACCATCTGAAGTCATGGGAGAAAGACCTTGCGACACGGTGTGTCACATGTGAGTGGGCCTTCGTGTATGATTGCTCAACGAGACCAATGATTATATACTCTCTGGCTGCTGTTCGAGACGTGTTTCTAGCATCTGTAAAACGCCTGAAATGAAGCACCCAGTCAGTTGAGGCTTGTGTTAGCCTACTAGTACGTTCCATAGGTACTAAGAGGGTTCTGATCTGTTGCATCCTGATTTGAATCGTGCGTTACAGGGGCACCGAGTTGCGCGTGCCTCGTGCCTCGAGGTATGATATATGCATGTTCCACTTCCGAACTTCCATGCGTACCCCCTTTACAAAACATTCTCTGTCAAAAAACCATATTTTTAAAAGGGTCATTCAGATTCATCAATGTGATCGATTTCACTGATACGCCACTGCTAGCCGATCATGCCACTTTTCGGAGAATCCCCTGCATTCGTCCCTTTCCCTCCGGCCATCTGACGCCGCTAGACACTGGTTTAAGAGGTAGAGAGCACATTCAACAACGTTTACAATGTTTTTCATGCGGACAATAACTGCCGCGGTGTGATCCAATGACTCAGGTTGCCAAGCCATCAGAACACACAACTTGGTCCGAGTCGCTGGTGAGCCTGAGGATTTAAGAAGACTCTACTAGGTGGTTGTTGAATCTATCTACCACCATTCCCCTCCCTTCAGCGCCTTCACTTGGATAACAGCATCGTCGAGTCATGCTACGTACAGTGCTTATCTCCTTTGCTTTCGTCGGCGCTGCTTTGGCTAGTCCCGCCGGGTCGCTCAAGTCTCGACAAATACCATACGTCAATCCCCCGGCAACCGATGGTCCCAGTACCATATCCTGTTCATCGCTTCGGAACAGTTGCAACGCAACTACTGTTGACCTCAGCAACTTCTATAGCTACGTTTCGTGCATAATGATTACGACGTGCTCGCAGAGTGTCGAGAACCCCGCGCAGGTCTTGCAAGTAAATGGCGCTCCTGCCAACCAACCCCGTCTTACCGAAGAGGTGGGTATCGTTACCCAGACTACCCTATAATCACTCAATGTTCCGAGGATCTCCAGACCTTTTACTCCATGTCTGGCGGGAACCCGTACATGACTCAGCAAAATTATATCGATGCCTACTACGGCACAATCTCGCAGACACCCAATGGCACATACCCTGACAGGTAGATTTCTTGCGAACCACGCCTCGAAAACGCGTGTACTGAATCTGTTCAAGTGTTACTTACACCATCGATCAGTGGCAGGCCATCGCTGCATGGACCGGCTTCTGTGACACGTCGAATATACCCTACAGCAATTTTGCAGTACGAATTGCGGGTGCTAATTCGACGGGCCGCGTAACTGACATCGTTTCCAGGACTGGCTGGAGTATTCCTCTGTTCCTGGGGTTTGCCCCGCCGTATCATCCTGTCAACCAGCCCTCGCAGCCGCCCTTAAGCCTTGTGTCCCGCAGCCCATCACCGATAACGGCTCGTGCGCCGAAATGGTGAGGCAGTGTCAACTTTGGGTCACCAATGGCCTGTTCCAGAACGAGTTCTGTGTCCTTGCAAGCTTTTGCTATGCGTGGAGCAACACGGATGTTCTTCTCCTGGATGAGTACCCGTCATACCTCCCGATTCCCACTACCTCCCAGCAAGCCAGGCTCTCTGAGGCTGTATTTTATAACATGACTGGCGGCGTACAAACAATGTCTCAGCAAAATGCTATCGATGCATATTACGGAGCATTAGTATGTTACCAACTTTGTTCATTGGCTATCCTTCTTTTAATCAAAATCTCTCCCAAGACTGGCACGTGGACGTCTTTGGGTGGACCCTTTGGAGCATACACGCCTGCGAAGACGACGAACAACGGCCCATACCCTACTTCGTGCGCGATACTTGTGCTTTTTCCAGCATGCGCAGTCGTAACTGACTCGATACCTCGTCAGATCTCAATACGTGATCGATTTCTGGGCAATTGTCAGCGCATGGACTGGGTTCTGCGACACGCGTGAAATTCCATACTCGAATCTCGCCGACTACCTCTCGTATGCTGCGGGAAGCAACTATCACCCGACGTGTTGATCGCCGTGCGTATGTACCCTCTTGTGGAATCGTGGGGATCGAGTCACTCAATCTGGTCTCGTTGTATTGGTGGTGACATCGGTTTAGATGTGGAAGCGTCCGACATGGTCCACTGTGTCACCGATAACGTCAATTCTAGATTTTGGCTTGGGTCTTCCTAGTCTTGTTGCTAACACAGATCGCGATGCCTCGGACCTTTTCTTCTTCTCTCTAGTTCGACACTTTTTCACTCTGTTGATACGACATTACGCGGACGTCATTCCCATCATTATTTGGGGGACATTTGAGTACGATGGCGATGGTGAAACGGTGGCATTCTGCTCATCGTAGCGATCCACATTCTTCCCATCCGTCTGTTGTATATCTGTCTTGGTGGGATTTTTTCTCTTTTTTCGTTTGGTACTCGTAGGCATTGCAACAGGTGTATAGTGTACTAAACGGCGAACCCGATTTGCAGCTCCAAACCTCCACGCAAGCACTTTACAAACCACTGATACTCCCCGCCACGCTCTCGACTGCATCCTTGAGACGATGCGCTTCCCGAACGACACTGTCATTTTCGTCCTCTGCACACTCGGCAATGAATGTCGCCGTTTCACTGACGAATCCTATAAAGCAAAGGGGGAAAGTGAAGAAACAGTTGAGTTCCCCCACGAGGACGACGAACGACATAAACGGTCATCGTTGACGTACCCATCAATTTGCCTCCCTCGGCTTTCCACATCTCCGTGGTACACTCCAACGCCAAGATACGCACGCGAGCGTCCTCGGAACGCGTGTGCATGAGGAGATCGAGGTTGAGGCGCTTGAGGAGGTCGGAGGACGTATTGGGGAGGAGCGCGAGCACGGAAAGGAGACAGGACATCAAGCGTCGTCGCGACGTGTCCGGTTGTTGTGTCTCCGAGGAAGCGGCGGTCACCGTGGATGACTCGGACGAAGGGATGTGCAAGCGCACAGCGATGGGTACTTGGGTCAGCACGTGTGGAACGAGGGCAGATAACTTGTCTTCACGCCAGAAAACTGTAAGGAAAAGAGGGAGAGAAGGGAGGGTTTGAGCCAACGATGAGGACGATCCATCAAACGCCGTACCTCCGTCGTCAGCTTCGAGGGACTTTGTCAACGCTGCGATGACGCCCGACCACAATGCAAAGTCCGTCGGGGCGGTTTTCGATGAGGAAGAGGAACTAAAGGAATCTAATACCTCTGTGAGAGGGCGCAATAGCGTGGACATGTATGGATTCATTAGCCCCTATGGATAATCAGCCAGACGATCAGCACAACCGCAGACCATGTGCTCGTATGACATACCTTGAAGTAGTCAAGCAGGGCGGTATACACGTGACAGAATGTGATCCTCCTCTCGTCTGTCGCTACGATGGGACGTGTTATCCTCAAAACCATTGTCGACCCTGAACATATGACGCACCTTTTTCGTCTGCAAACGCCCAGTCGTGCATACGTCGGAACAATGGTCTAAACGCATTGTCGTTGAGCTTCGCGACGAGTTCCATAAAGGCGGATATCACATGAGGCTCGCCCTGTCCAGAAGCCCACCGAGTTAAACATTGCAGGATTCTCGAAAAGCCATCCTAGCCAAAAAAAAAAAGATGCTGACCTCGGTGAAACCAAACACCATCTTCACGCCCAACGCCTCCATGAACACCTTGAACAACGGCCGCAGGTTGTCCAGAACTTCCGGTCGGGGAGCGGCGTGCAGTGCCCTCTTGAGCAATACAAAGTACCCAATCATACCGTTGACGTCCTCCTGATGTATCGTCTCGTCATCGTCTCACGGCTAACACTTGCAACGACGCTGCATACCTTTGTCTGCGCCTTGTCCACGTTCGGCCAAAGCTCGTGCAACACAGGAAGCAACACGTCGGCCGACGTTCGTTTCGAAATCGCCTTGGTCAGTCCGGTAAGGGGATTGTGCTGTGTGGTCGACGTAGCGCTGTAGTCAACGTAGAGCTTTGCTATCTCGGTCAACTCTTTTGTGCCATAAAAGGCTGGTAGAGACGACAGCAGGCTTTGAAGGGTTGCAAGGGCAGCTTCCTCTGCGTCTGCGAGCTCTGCAAGATCCAGTCAGGAGCAACACAACGACGAGCGCGTCGCAGGACGTACGTGTCTTCCCTTTGAGACATTCGCGAAGGATGGATATACATTCCTGTGCGATATCCCTAAAGTGAGGGATGATCCGTGGTCCGAGGGCAGTGCTGATACAAACCATATCAGATCTGCAACGGTAGAGTACGAGGGAACGATGCAACGACTCACACATAGCATGGCAAAACCGACATCCCCGCTGCGGCGGATGTCCGCGATCGCACCACCTTGAGGACGTGGGGCAGGGTCGGCATGAGCGCCGTCTCTTCTCCATTACAACACGTGGATCCAAACGCCTTTAATGCTGCGAGCGCAGATTCGACCAAGGAACCAGCAGATTGACGTTCGATGATGTCCCGGATGAGGTCGATGAGTTCAATGACCGTCGCTTGACACGCCTCGCGCAGCTTTTCAGTGACGAGTGGGATTCTGGCGGAAACGACGCCAAGCGCCGCCGCTTTGATCTAGTACGAGTACCGTTCGTCCATGTTTGTTAAACGAGGGGGAGAATAAAATAAAACGTACCCTGGTGTCCTTGGACGTCAACATCACACGACCAGCGGCCAAGAACTCTCTGGCGGAGATGACGTTCATGATGTGCTCGATGGCAGTCTGAGCCACAGCGATGATCGTAGCTAAGTCGCCTTCCGGGGCATGGCCTGTTGGAGGCGTGGCGAGATCCAAGAGATGGGTGATGACGTCGGTGGTGCTACCGCCCTCTCCGCTGACGGGCGCATCCACCTCGGACAGTGTCAGGGACGTGCTCACGAATAGAATAAGTGCTTGTATGCGGCGTTTCAGCGTGGCAGAGGTAGATGAAGAGTGTTCCCCGTCCCTATAACACGAACTTAATAACCGCAGTGAAAAACGAATGAAGGGGACATTCAAATATTCACCGAAGTTGATCCAAAAATGCAGACCCAGCGCTTTCAGGTGTCAGATACTGGGATCTAAGTCGTAAGCACTCCTTCAATACCTCCGTGAGTACCTGCGAACGCATCGTGAATCGTCTCCATGTGAACAGAACGGGGGAAGGCGCACGAATAATTGCCGTGGGCGGTCGAAATGACGGAGCAGCGACGTAGGGAGGGTGAGTGTATTTTGCGCTTCTTCCGGGGTTTGACGGCTCGCGCGATTGGTGACTTTGTCGACCAGGAGCATGCAGACCGGAGCCAAGAATGACTGTGCCCCAAGGACCTCTGTGAGGTGCACGAAAAAGCTAGTGCAGTAGATGAGCAAACGAGTCACTCCTTTCGAGCAAGAACATACTTTTGTCGCCGATGTCGGGGAATATGGTTTGACGCATCCGTAAAGATACGCAGGAAATCTCTCGCCGCGATGTACAAGTCGAGGCCCTCCAAGCGTTTTGATTTCAAGGACGACACCATCACTGGCACGATGTTATCGATGGTCTGTGTCAAATCCTTGAGTTGGTTTCCAAAGAACAGACAGATGCGAACTCACGTTTTGGACGACTTTGAAGCTATACGAGTCGTCTCTATGGAAGACGTTGGATCCCATGAACGTGAAGATGGGCATAATGTTGTGAAGGACAGAGTCTGGGGTGAGCCGGGCCAAGTTGGCCATCAAGAGCAGAGCCTCATGGAACGTTTGAGGATTATCGGTGACTACCAGTTGAATTTAGGATTTCATGAATCAGAAAGGTGCAAATTTAACCAACCCCTGATGAGTTCCACCAAAACATCCAAGCGAATGGGCCTTGCTGGGGGCTCCTGATATCATGTTGAATGACGAGAGGCGCACACGAAAAGAAAATACTTTACCGTGACTCTACTTGCACTCTTTTCTATCGCAGCCATCAACATCTGGCAGACGTAACTCGTGTCGGACGGTCCCCAAAAGTCAGAGCGCACAATCTTGTTCAGTGTCTCCAAGAGGCTAGATACCAAATCCAAAGATCCCGGGATCTCCGTCGTTCCAAGCACTTCGGCCAACAAACTCAACGGTTGGAGTTTGCTGATCTCAGAGGCATGTGGTACTCTAGAGAGACGTCATTAGTCTACACACCTGAGCAACCATGTTGTAGTCACATACAGATCCAACTTGGCGCGCTTGTTCACGGGCGCCTCGCTCTCAACGTGGTCCGGTCGAAATTGTGCAAGGAGACGAATGATCAATACAACGTCTCTAAGAAGCTTCCCGAGGAGCGCTCGGGATACCACGTACTAAGCGTAATGAATGAGAAATCATAAAAAACCCAGCGTGCGTTTACTCACCGCCTCTCCACCTTCACTGCCTGCTTGCAACAGGATCGTGCAAACCTCTGTGCGTCTCTCGAGATCGAGACCCACAAAGAGCCTTTGCTGTAGGGCATTCGCGTAGAGCTCCCGCGCAGACGCATCCGAGTCTGTCAAGAGCCTGATCAGCATGCGCAATCAATCATTGGCAAACTGAACGGACTGGAGTGGAAATAGAATCGGAGTCCTGAAAGGAACACGGGCCAAGTTTCATTGTCATCTCGACTCCCGAGGTCCGCCGAGGTACAACTGAGGAAGCCAGCGACGACGAGCGATACATATGCCTCCATTGACGTTCCGAACATCTGTGCGGTGGGAGCAGGATCTTGCGTCAGGCCTTTCATGACTGGGAGCAACATGTGGGATTTGGAAAAATCAGCAACAGTCTCGATGGAGCGGAGCAGTGCGATTCGAGCGGATGGGAAGGGATGGCTAACGACATGCGAGAGTAAGAAGCACAAGACCCGACGCCTATATCTGCACATAACCATCAATAACATGATGGCAAATGGATTGGTACACATCGTACTTTGCATTCGAACCTTGAAAGTGCTTCTGATGGAACACCCGGATGTAGTCCGCATCTTGAATTAACTGTTCCCTGTTACCCACAAGAGCTTTCACGTAGCTAGAAAGATCTTTGGTGTCAACGTATTGCAATTCAGCTGTCACAGATTCGTGAGCAATTCTTCACATGCGTAATCTGGAGACTCACAGGAAGCTGATCCATATAACGTGTCCAAACCGTACACATGCTTTTTCTCCGAGGTACTGCCAAGAAGTGAGACACTCTCAAAGATCAAAGCACGGTCCCGCTTGTCACTTCGCGCATCCAATAGGACAGCGATCAATGACGGAAGTACCGTCTGGAAATCGATGGCGCTCGCATTAGTCTGGCCACGTATGAATGCAAGAACATGCAAAAGGGCGTGCGTTCTGACTCTCGAGAGAGAAGGTGAAGGTGAGAGAAGAGTCCCGAGGAGAAAAGCTAACGAGCTGTCTCTAAGGTTGAGGAATAGTGCTTGCAAAATGGACGTTGAAAGCGGCTTGGGTACGGTACCAGCAGAGGCGGAAGCGAGGGCGTAAATTTCTTGCATCAAGGATACATAGCACTGACTTGGGTCACTAGGAATCTGATCGACCTTTGGTACATTAGATCGACTGAGCCGCACCATAGGACACAGGGCACATACCGAGGGAATCACTGAAATCCAAGCTGACGGGAACCCGTGAGGGACGGGAAGAGCTGGAATCAAGGCGAGGATCGAAGCTTGCAGAGCATGGATGGTGTTTCGTCCTCCTGGTTTGATGATCATCTTCATGCCTACGTGGTGTGCATCCAACGCCTTATGCTATCGTAAGTATTAAATCCTCAAGATGAGTAGGATCAGACAAACCTCCTCCAGGCTCAATTCGTCACTTGCTTCCAGCGAGGTCGGGCGCATGGCGCGTATGACACGGTGGGCCAGCGAGATCTGTTGAGCCCCCGAGGTTCGCATCAGCAGCGCGCGGCAGACTAGATATGCCAGTGCTCGAGCATGCGGGACAGAATCGTGTAACTTGGACAGTAACACACTAATGTCTTGGGTGTTGTCGCTTGCGGTAAGGATGTTCTCTACAGACAAACCCCCCGTTTCAAGTGTCTGCGCATAACGTGTGCAGGGAACCACTCACCCGCTATCTTGTCAGCTACACCAAGGTTAGCCTCGCATAGCTTTTCGCTGCTTCCATCGCTGTCATCCTTGTCGGTTTCCAAGAATTCTTTACCTAACAACGATGCTCGATCCCATATATCCACGCAACCCCGCAACCACCCCGTCTGGAAATCACCACCTTCCCTGATGGCTTCCCATACACTACGCGTCGTCCTGAACTTTGCCTTCGAGACCAGTAAGAACGGGAAAAGTGCAGTTTGCTGGACGGCGGAGGTAACGTCAGGATACATTTTGATGAACGGTCCCGCAAGGAATGCTGCATGTGCACGTAAAACTGCTCGGGCGGGAGGTGTAGGGAACAACTGCGAGGTAATGATATCCAGTAGTTGCTGAGGTGATGTGGTTGGAGCAACCGTCGAAAGGAACAAGTCGGGCGAGGCATAGAGCGCTTGCAACACCCCTACATGGGTATCGTAGACACGACCGAGCAGGGCTGATTGGATAGATGCCTAGCACACCCTCAGTCGAAGCCAAGGACCAAGAAGGAAACGCGAACCTCATCCGGAGGGGACAGATTATCCTGTGCAGCTTTCAACATCGAGTACATTCTCTCCACTGCAATAACTCGCGCATCCTTTGATGTGCTTGCAGACGCAACTACGATCTCGTTCACGTTGCCGGACTCGGCTAATGGGTGGGACTAAAGTTTGTACCGCTCAGTTTGAGAACGGCATCGACAAGGCCTCACTCACCAAAGAAAACGATGTCAAGAGCTCATTTGCCATCTTTCTGCGTTCCTTTTTATCCTCGTTCGACTCGCCAGCTTTTACGGCAGCTTTGGAGAGCACGTCATCTGCAACACCTCTCAAGAGCTCAAGATGTCGCTGATGGACGAGAGAAAGCAGTGAGCGTGCAACGCGAATGGTTTTCTCTCTCGTCTCAGCTTCGACCGCTCCAGGGTCGGCATCAGGTGGCAACGTAGCAAGGCAGATTAGAATGCGAGACAGTTCTTTGACGACTACTGAGGGAGCATTCGGGGTATTTATCAATGTAGAAAACAGTGACGAAACCCGATGTTCATGAATGCTACACAAGAATGAGGTCACGGCTGCATGGCAGAAGACAGAGAGATCTACACACCGTTCACCCAGGGACCGAAGAAGCGGGAGGATGAAGCGCTGCGCATCGACAATCGTCATCATGTTACTTATTTCATCGGAGAACCCACTATACACGTCACGCCATTATGATGAAATTCGGAGATGAGATAAAAATGACATACGACATCTTTGTGCACAACTGGCTTGCACTGAGGGGGAACTCGTGAAGATTTTCTTGTGATGAGCAGATTGCCACCGCAGTCTTGACAAAATGAGTAGTAGATACGGAGCCCTTGCCCGAGCCGCGAGCTCCGCGTACTTGAGTTGTCATTGCGCCAATGATGGCAGATAGAGCAGCAGGTTTCAGGTTCACCCTGCGCGACAGAGTGCATAGAAGAACAAAGCCTCCAAGCTAGTGAATGAATGAACAAGGTAGAATGGAAAGAATCGGCAAGACAACTCACTGCAATGTTGGCATCTTTCTGGGAAGACTGGAGGGGCGTGAGCAAAGAGGGTAGAATGAATGCAAGAACACCATCGTCGAGAGATGGTGCAGTAGAAATGTAGTCGTGCATCGTAGCAACATGAAATGCGAGCAGTGTGCGATGTGAATGCGAGCCTGAGGTAGCGGTGAGTAAAAGAGGACAGACGACAAAGTAGGGATGGTATACATTTGACTGCGATGGGTAGAAGGTTGGAAATGAAACGCACGACCTCTGTATCTGATACCATGACCTTGACCAAGGCAGTACGTGCAAGAGGCTTTGCTGCTGATTTGAAGGGGAGTAAAAACGAAAAAGAAGAGTTTGACCTGGGAGAGTATGAGTACGGGATGGAGATTCCCCTCGTAAAATACATACTGAATGTGCAATATGGAAAGCATTTTGACAAAGTGTGGGGATTCGTGATACGGCAAGAACAAGGCAAAGAGGCCAGGTACATTGAACTCGTTTATTCTGATGGACGTTACAGATGAGTGAGTTGTGTAATGTTAACGGAAAGGTTACCTGAAGCGTCTCACGAGCCATTCCAATACTTTGCTGGTGGGAGCCTCCATCAGCCAAGGACCAAGGAGAGGCAAAAACGCGTTGATATGCTGATCGAGGTTGGCGTTGCGTTCTGGTGTCTGGAGTGTGCGATCGAGTGACTTGGCCGCATCAGAGAACAAAGTGTGTTCAAAGTCTACAGCCAGAGGTGATGCATCTGGGCCGAATTTGACGGTTTTAGAAGAGAATGCGGGGGAGAGGGCACGAAGATGGGTGAATGCGGTGGTGGCGAGAGCGTGTATCGAGTCGAGGTCATGAAGGTCAGCATCTCTGCCTGTGAATAGATACGACTCTGTTTTTCTCTTTTTTGACTTGTCCTGCAGCAAGGACGCGTTCAGGGATAGCTGAGCTGCGAGGGCCATTGATCAAGACGACTGAATACTGGGTATCATACACAAATTTATGCTTATGTAATCATATACAGGGGTATTGATCGCTCGGAATTCTCCGTGCATTGTTCCCCCACTGACACCATGTCGCAAGGTCTTCCTCCCCTGGCTTCAAACGGTGTGCTTACCGTGTCCGCGTCTATAACCATCGATGCACCACGCGACACTGTCTGGCAAGTCCTCATGGACTGGGGATCATATCACCATTGGTACGTACTTCGCTCAACTCCGACTCTATACGACTCGAACTATTATTCGCAGGAACCCGTTTGTGTAGGTGTCGCATCAATTTGAGGCGTAACTGATGACCCAAACTACGACACAGTCGAAAACAGTGCCTTACTGATGCGTCCAGGAAACCCCTTCCCGACTCGCAACAAACACCCCGCGCTGGTGCTCATCTACTCATCCACCCTGTGCACATTCCCCCTTCGTTCGACCCCCCAAAGGTTTTCCCCGCTGGCTCAGCATTCGAGATAATTACCACCCTTGACACCGACAACTACCGTTGTGCATGGGAGAACGTCGAGTACCCCTCTTGGATTTTCACTGCAGTGCGATGGCAGGCATTGGTGGAGGTGGAACAAGATGGGCGGAAGAAGACGCGCTACGAGACCATCGAAGTGTTCAATGGTGTGCTGGCATATCTGATCAAGTTCTTTGTTGGAAATGGGCTGCAGGCAGGTTTCAGGGCGATGGCAGAGGGTCTGAAAAAGAGGTCGGAAGAGATTAAATAAAATGTACATACGGCCCCCACAGTGTATGCGCTGACTAATGCTAGACACCCAAGCACAGCCACATATTAATCCACGATCTAGAACCCCTCTACTTACTTGGTATAAAATCTGACACATTCCGAGTGGCACGCCCTTGACACCGCCCTTATTATCATGCTTGCGTACGACTCTCATCCCCACATGTCCACCAACCCCACAGACACCCTCCCCGACAACCCCACCCCTGTCTACGACGCTCGCGGCAGACAGAAAAATTTCGTCGAGTCTGCCCTGCAGAGAAGAGAACGCATCCAGTTTCTGAAACAGAGGGAATGGGTTCGACGCGTCACAGAGTGGGTAAGGGAAACAAATGCACAAAAGGATTCCGTGCGTGTCTCACTTGCCCATACCGATGTCTCTTGTCTTGACACTAAGTTTCTCAGCCCATTTTCGGTTGTTCAAGCCGATCATTCATTCCCTTCTCAAGCAAGGACATTGGCTTAGGGCCCCAGCCATCCGCTATCCCTTTCCCCTGTGTGGAGGAGGGAGAAGACGAACCATACGTTATTTACAGTTCATCTCCGAATTCCTCCCTCTCTTCCCTTTCCGAGGAAATCACTCCTGTTCTTCCGCTCAATAGCGGTCCATCTCCCTCGCTTAGCCTGCCCGTCGCAGGCGTACCTCAACCTCAAAGAAGATCATCTGGTCATCACCGGAGATGCAGTAGCGCCAGTCTCCGCGGCCATACGCGCAAACAATCTCTTTCAAGTATATGTGAAGTGCCTGAAGAGGACTAGATGCCTCCCCATGCCCCCCTGTCACCCTTGTCCGATTTCTCCCCGCGTTTTCGAACGTCACTCACCCCTCTGGCACTCGTATCACCTGGCAAGCGGGATTCTGGTCAGGAAGTTATTCAACCCTTCGCTTCTTCTCCCCCTCCGACGTGTGAACGTCATTCGTGTTATTTCTATCGCTCAGCGATGCTGATTATTGTTCGTTCCGTCGGCCGTAACTCGGAGCATCCAGGATGTTACCCGGTTCTCCTGGTAGCCTCGCCGTGTTCCTGATACCTGTTCCACCCTATACCCGTTTTGTCCCGCCATCATTTGTACCACCTCCCATCCACACGCTCATCATCAGCACAGATTTCGCTTTCCTGCGTCAATATCTGTATTTTACACTGCCGAATTGTGATTGTACTGTATAGAATTCGTGATCCCGCCCCCTTTTTTTTTTCTTGCAGATCGTAGAGCCCTTTCTGTCGAAACGTACTGTATGAATAAATTTCCATAAAACGCTGTCTATTTTCGTAGAATTATAAATATAGAGTCCCACCAAACTCCCGGGTCTTGAGTCTGGGCGGGCCGAGACCTGCCATGTTTAGATACTACATAGATCGACCATGCTGCGCATAAAGCGTCATCGTCTCCTCTGAGATTCACTCTCAGCTGAGAACCAACGATGAGTAGCAGTTCTGGGCGTTGGCAGGGTCTTCATAGGGGAGGACGCCCTCGAGCACACGGTCAGGGCCATCCCGCAGCTAGGGGGGCTCCTCCTCCTCACAGCGGCCGTGGCACTCCCGGTGACAACCCAAGCGGAGGCGGTGGTCATTTCAGAGGACCACGGGGACGAGGCTCTCATGGCGCACCACCCGCGTACAGGGGCGCAGCCAGCGGGGGTCCTAGTAGGCAAAGTCGGCCTGGTGGAACGTCAGTCCCATTTCCCGCCCGCGCGAACGCTTCATTGACGTGTCGTCTTTCGTTCGGACATTGGGCGCCGCTTCAGCATCTTTATGCCGGATCGACCGAGCACAGTCGATGCCCGCATCAAAGATGGCTCTGACAAGGCCGTCGTTGCTAGTTTGAACAGGCCTGACGCTGGGGACGGTCTTCCCCTCCGACCCGACTTTGGGACGCAAGGAAGAGACATTTTGCTTCGCGCCAATTACTTTCCCGTTGACGTCCAGGGAAAGATATATCGATACACCGCTGCGATCACTCTCCCCGACAAGAAGCTCTCACGTCCTGTCAAACACCGCGTGTTCGAACTTGCAGAGCAGACTGTGGATTGGCAACAGGCTGGAATGCCCGGTCATGTGGCGCACGACAGTGCAGAGAGGCTCGTGGCATCCATCTTGCTACCGCAACCCCTGATCATATGTGGTACATATTATGACGAGGGAAGGGCTGGTCCCCCTTCCGAGGGAGGGATTGAATACACGCTCGCGCTCACCTTTGAAGAAGAAGTTGACCAAGAGATTTTGAAAAAGTATATTGCTTTTTGATCATATCCCGAGTCCATCTGACCCTGCATGCATACAGATGCCTCGCAGGGCACCCTGTCGACTCTCAAGCGCTGCCCAAGGTCCTTTCCGCGCTCAACCTCGTTCTGACTGCGCATACATCCCAGAAAAGAGCAAAGATAGGCCGCAATGACGAGAGCAAGAAGCATCCCGACCAACGGCTTTTCTTTGACACCCCAGCTCCTGAAGATATCGGAGGAGGGCTCACAGTGCGGGAGGGATTCTACGTCTCCGTCCGACCCGCCCATCAACAACTCATGGTGAACGTGAATACCTGTCATGCGGCATTTTACAAGCCCCAAAACTTCGTGGACGCATTGGAAGAATATCGTCGATTTGTCAGGAGGGGTGATATGGGTGCTTTTGGAACTCACGTACGGGTGAAGACCCGGCACAACAATCGAGTTGTTATGATACAAGGTATATCCAAGGACAATGCCCGCCAACACAGGATGAGTGGGAAAATCACGATAGAGCAGTACTATGAACGCAGTGAGGAATATTTCCTGGATTGGAAGACCCTTGCTGACCATGTAAAACAGAATACTCTATCACATTGGAACACCCTAATCTTCAACTCCTCGAGGGACCCAATGGCAGCCTCTACCCCCCTGAACTCTGCGACATCCTCCCAGACCAGGGTTTCAAAGGAGAACTCACCGACAAAAAACATGCCACAGCCATGCTCAACGTAGCTTGCAAGCCGCCCAAAAAGAACGCGGAAGAGATCGTTCACCAGGGTCTCGACTTACTCAACTTTCGCGATCCGAACCCATTGTTAGAGTCATTCGGGATTCATGTGGGCACGGAGATGGCCGTCGTCCCTGGTCGTGTTCTGGACAAACCAGGGCTAACGTACTCCTCCGAGGTGCCCGCAACTATCAACGAGCGTGCATCATGGAATCTCCGCGATGTGAAATTTGCGGTCGGTGCGCGGCTGGACAAGTGGGCGGTGCTTGTTATCCAGGACGGTGGACGAGACGATTTCAGAAGCCCCAAGGACCCGGAACTGCTTAATATCGTATCCGGATTCCGCTCGATGTGTAACAAGTGCGGTATGCGAGTGCAGCCAGTGGGAGAGCAAGCTTATGCAGCAGTCCCACTGCTCCGCCAAGACAACGACCGTTTTCGGGATAACGCGATCAAAGAGATAGCACTGGCCTTGGAGACCTTGGTGGAGCGAGGTGCACCGGATCT
This sequence comes from Boletus vermiculosoides, assembly GCA_038091015.1. Lineage (NCBI taxonomy): Eukaryota > Fungi > Basidiomycota > Agaricomycetes > Boletales > Boletaceae > Boletus > Boletus vermiculosoides. The sequence continues at coordinate 24,718 of JBBPNR010000402.1, forward strand.
CGTCCTCGTTATGTTGTCCAATGATGACAAAGCGATTTACAACGGCCTCAAGAGGCTCTGCGATGTCAAGCTCGATATCGCCACCGTCTGTATGCAGTCTGAAAAGGTTAGAAAGAGACAGGGTCAACCGCAATACTTTGCGAACGTCGCGTTGAAGGTCAACATGAAGCTGGGTGGTATCAACCACACATTGGATGCGAACAGGGGGCGTGGCTCAAGAGTGCGTCGACGATGGTCATGGGTATGGATGTGACCCATCCCGCGACGGGACTCTCTGCGGATGGAACACGTAAGGGTCTCTATACATGCGCCTGCAACTGTGGGCTGACCAAGCACGTTCCCAATCAGCATCTATCGTGGCAGTGGTTGCGAGCATCGACGAACACTTTGCGCAATATCCCGCGAAACTTGCCA
>JBBPNR010000403.1:0-25099 GCA_038091015.1 Boletus vermiculosoides
GTCCCGGGATGGTCCAGGTGGGAGGGGGAAGTGGTCGACGAAGGAATTGGGGTCGGGATGCGAGGAGGAGGAGACGTAGAAGGAAATTGAGTATAGGTCTCCTCCAGAACCGTAACAATAATGGTTGTCAAATACAGGATCAAATAAGTGTTCCAATGACATGCCATTTTGAAATGCTTGTATCTCACTCCCATGGCAACCAAATCACATGACCAAAGTGGTTTCTGAATGCCAAGAGCAATTACTTTCATCCATCTTGCAAGCACATTACCTGATTTATTCTTGCTTTTCTACAATTTTCCAATCTCTTCAAAATGGCTCAACATTGGGACACTTTTTTGAGTCACTGTACTTACTTGACATTTCTTGTGGCCTGGAGTCACAAAAGACATTAAAACTTATGTAGATAGCTGCCAAGTGTGTGCCCAAACAAAAAGATCCTCAAAGATACTGGCAGGAAAACTTATTCCACTACCCACACCTACTAGACCCTGGGAAGATCTCTCAGTTGATTTCATTACTGGATTACCTAAATCCAACACATACACAGCTATTTGCATTGTCATAGACCATTTCTCAAAAGAAGTAGTCTTCATTCCTTGTTATGACACAGTTTCTTCTTTGAACTTAGCAAATTATTTAGAGACAATATTTGGTGTATCCATGGACTACCTTCTATGATAGTTTCAGACTGCAGACCTCAGTTCATTTCAGACTTCACACAAGAGCTTTGCAAACTCCTCTTCATCTTCCAAAAGATCTCAACCACTTACCACCCTCAAACCAATGGACAAACAGAGCATATTAATAGAAAACTAGAACAATATTTCTGCTCTTACATATCCAAAAAGCAAGAGGTGTGGGCAGATTGGATCAAAATTGAAATGATCAAAGCAACTGATGCTTCAAGTAACACCAAACTACAATCGATGTAAAGTCGAAAGAAGTGGAAGGGGAATACGAAGTGAGCCCTAGGGTCTCCTGAGTCCTGCTTTGAATGGGATATCCAAAGAGACTAGACTGGGGATTCCAGCCGTAGTCCTCTGGGTTTATATATTCATACTATGTTTGTACATGTGGTGGCTAGATCTACTGATCTAGGGCATAGGGTAGACAGTAATTAAATACGTGAGGCATAGGCATGTGGAATGGAAGGAGCGGTGATTAAATATGCATGTAATCGTGTCAGTGAAATGGAAGCATGACGGAGATGAACATGGGAAATAATATAACCATATCGGGATTGGATCTCAGATCCAATCAGGGAAGAGGAAAAGAAATCAAAGTGCGTCCATGCGCGAGTCCATCTAGTGGCTCTAGAGAAAGTGAAACTGGTGCGGGTGAGCACACGTGACTATCATGTGATCCAATAAGATAAAGAAAAAGAATATCCGATTACGACCGTAACAAAAATGGCACAATTCTCCCATAATAATGCCCTCACCACCTCCACCAGTTTCATTCCATTTGCTATCACACATAACTACATCCCACACATGTGCTTTGAAGGAAAAGCAACAGGTCCAGGTGCTGATTTGGGGAAAGAATTTGGCCATTCCCACAGAGAAGTAGAGTAGGCACTCAAAAAATCAAAAGAGCGAATGAAGCAGTTTGCTGACAAAAGAAGGTCAGAAGCCCCAGAGTATGTTATTGGCCAGCAAGTCTGGTTATCAACCAATAAATTAAAACTCCCTTATATGGCAAAGAAACTTACCCAAAAAGGGATCAGCCCTTATTGGATCAAAAGGGTCCTTCCCAATGCCATAGAATTAGTTCTTTCCACATCCATTTGCATCCATCCTACCATTAACATCTCTCACATCAAACTTTACCAAGAAACTCTACCTGGTCAACCTGTCTCATGACCAGATATAATTGAGATTGACAAAGAAGGAGAAAAACAATTCAAAATAGATTACATTGCAGGTTCATGCTTTGTAAAGAGGAAGTTATAATATTTGGTACACTGGAAGGGTTACAATGAAACAGACTGCACATGGGAATCAGCAGATATCATTAACACAGTACTCAAAGCAGTAGCTGATTTCCATCATCTAAACCCATCTGCCCCACATAAACTCTGAGGACTTACTACTACAGACTTTCAATCTTTATTCTCCCCTTACAAAAACTTCACTGAATCAAACTTTTATGTGACTTGTTTGAAATTTGAGTCTTAAAAAGGGAGTAGTGTTATGATATGTAATATTTTCAAAACTTTTGACACTTAGCCAAGTACCACCTTTCACTTCATAAATATTAGATGCATTGTATGTGACCGTGGGAAAGGTCACCTGATCAACAATGATGTCATGACATGTGTACTTAATTTCTGCTCTTCTCTCATGCTATCATACTTCTTTTTCCCATCATTAACTTCTATTTCACACACTTGTCTTCTTTACTTTGACCATCTCAGGCAATTACTATTTACAGCACTTGGTCTGTGCACACATCTCCTCAGTATATAAACCTGTACTTTATATTTTAGAACCCCAGTCTAATTCACTTGTCTTTGTGTCTACCTGGTGTCTACAGTTCAGGATCAGAACTCAGATTAAGAACCAAGACTATTCTTATTTCCATTTTGTTCCATTGCCAGCATTAATTGTCAGCTGTGTCAAGTCCAGCTAGTGGTTGTTCATTTGAGTGATCACAACAGAGGAGGGGATTCTTGGGAACATGTTTGATGTTAATCAGAATGGTGTATATCAAGGTTAAAGTCAAATACAGGCAGCACTCAATACTGTATATATACTATGGACTTTAGGGCCAGGGGAGAGGCTGAAGTCCAGAGTAGGAAATGGATGAAAAGGGGAAATGTATAACCTATAAAGAGAAGGCTATATGGGAGGAGCAGTGTCTGTCAAGAAAGGAAGAAGAAGGCATACAAAATAGAAGACAAGAAAGGAAATGTCTATAAACAGAAGTAGAGATTAATATCCAAAGTGGCAATGAAAGAGAAGTCTTGGGTGGTGGTGGTGAGGTGCAGCCTTGCCTTATCCATTGAAGATGAACTTGTCTATGAGTTTTGCCCAAGTGGACAAGGAGATTCTGTATTCATGGAGGAAAGTGAAGATCTCATTGAATAGAGAGAGACCAGGGTGGTCAAGCATGAGGTTTGGAGATGGAAAGTTATGAGGGTGGAATAGAGGAGAAGGAGGAAAATGTGGTGGGTCCTCAATACTTGTAATATTACCCCCTTCATAAATCTGAAGTTCCATCTCAGATATTTCTTCATCTGCTTCAGTCTTCCTCATTCTCCTCATAGTTGGTGAGGTCCCAGGAGAAAGAGGGGATGTTGTGGGGGCAGTGAATTCAGATATGGTCTCTTGTGTTGCAGCAGGTGCATTGCTGGTTAGAGCAGTTGGACTGGATATGTCCTGGGGTGACAGTCCAGCAAAAGGTGCACCTGTACCAGGGGCAATTCTGCCTAATATGTTCTTGTTGTTTACAGGTGAAGCATTTAACATGCTCCAGGGCACCCACAGGTAGGGATGGTATTACAGTTATGGAAGACCCCCTACCCTTTTCTTCTTGTCTTCTATGCCTTCCTAATCCTTTACTGTCTTCTATGCCATCCCCCACCCTTTTCCTCAACCACCTTGACCTCTCTCTCCTTGACAAGGTCTTTACTTCCCTCCAGGAGTATGGAATCCCCTATTCTACTTGGGCCAAGCTACTCAATGAATCCATCTTCACTGAATAAGGACTGAGCTGTGCCTTCAGCACTGCCACCCCTGGATCACCTCCTTATTTCCTCTTCATCGCCACTTGGACAATATTAGTCCTTATATTTTCTTTTATGGCCATTTCCTTATTTATACCTATGACTTTCTCTCCCTAACAGACATCACTCCTCCCCTATAGTCTTCTCTTTACAGACTATACATTTCCCCTTCCATTCCTCATTAATTATCAGGTGACTGTGATGCAACACATATCTTCCTTTCTTTAGACTTTAAACTTAGCATCCTCCTCTAAAGTCTATAGTATAAATACCTTTCCAATCCATGTACTTAACTCTAACCTTGATATACACCTTTCTGGATATCATCTACACATTCCCAAGAATTCCCTCCTCTTGTGCCCCAACTCTTCTCTATCCTCCTATCTTTCCAACCTTGGCCAGCCCAAGCCTACCTAGCTTCAGTTAGACATTTCACTCTTAACTCCTTTGAGTCAACCTAGAGTGCGGGAACATGTACACAAACTCAGATGTGTACCATTGTTACACTGGTCATAACAAAATATCAAGGTTACAAACCTTGTGGTGCTATCAAGCTCCCCACCCCATTGAAGAGACTACCCAGTGGCAGTCCACACTGAGAAACAAGATGAGGAAGATTGGCCTTAGCCAAATCTACAGAGATTGTTACGACGCCAGTGTTCTTTTGGGCACTTCTGGACATGGAGAGAGAGAGAGAAATGTCTTAAGAGAGGAAGAGTCTTCCTCAGAAGAGAAGCTAGTGTTCACTTGTAAGCAGAACAGAGACTTGTAATATTCAAATGCCAGAAGATACACAGAAATGCATAGAACTAGCTTAAGGCTACTTCTATGGTATGAGAGGTTTTTATATGGGAGACCTCAGGGCACAAACAAGGAGACTCAAAAGGGCAAACAAAGAAAGATGGTGTCAAGGAACTATGATCTGATCAGAGAGTAAGTGCCAATCAGAGAAAAGGTAGGAACATGGGTCCATTTCCAAAAGGTAAGTAAAAAAGGGGAAACTGAAGACAGTAACAAAAGAAATCTATTTTCTGATCAAAATGGATTCTGATTGGGATGGTCTAAGATGATTTGACAAAAGAGGAAAGGTGTTTCTGATCAGAACTGGTCCCGATCGGAATCCCTGTTTCTGTAACATTACCCCAGTCCTATGGTGGATTGTCCCTGATCCACCTATCCCTGGTCAGGACCAGATTGATCTCCCTCATTGACATCATAGTCCCATGGGTCAGAATCAGAAAGAGGAGGTGAGGGGTTTCAGTTGGGAACATGTCTGGGGCAATCTCTTCGAACATGTTCATGACTTCCACAGATAAAGCACACTCAGCTGGGGCATCATCTGCATCTGCCCCGACCCACTCTGATGGTGGCAGAAACTCTGGGGGTGGTAGATGGTCCAGTGGGTTGGGTTGGGGGATTGGATCGAATCTGCATTCAGGTGACTGAGTTGATGATATCTTGCAGGATCTGGTGACTGTTGGTGGGAGTTGGGAAGTGATTGGCGGGTGAGTTCAGTTCATCAGTATCCATTGGGACAGGGGGTGGAAATGGGGTAGGTGGTCAAGGGCCAGAAGAGAGAGGAACTCAGAGTGGAGAAGGAGAGTCAGGCTCTCCAGTTCATCATGGGGATTTGTCAGGGCGAGTGCCGGTGAAGAGGTTGCTGGGATAGACTGGGGGGTTTGGTAGGACAATAGTATCAGATAGATAGACTCATCTCTCTTCAGCTGTGACAGCTGCAAGGATGGGTTGGAGCACAAAGGTGAATTGGTTAGGAGGAATATCATTGACCATGTGGCAGAATCCAGTGACAAACAGGAGCTCCAGTACATCACTTCTGATAGCAAGGAGGGGTTTGATGAGGGCAGAATCATAGGGACTGGTTCCGTATCTGGAGTTGTTCTGTAGAAAAAATTGGTAGTGGAGGTATATTCATTGATACAGTCCAATCAGACTGGCGAGGAACTGGGACCCATTGATGGCATAGTGGGCCCATAGAAACTGGTTGAAGATGGTGGCTTGGAGGACAATGGCAAATGTGACTTTTCTCAGGAAAGGGGATAGATGGTGTACACGAATGGGGAGATTGGTAGGAACGGCAGGTTCTTGGAACATCTAGTAAGAGTAGTGGAAGGGGCAGTAAGAGAGTTTGCAGAAACAGGAGTGTTGGTAATGATGTCGGACAGCTTCATTGAGTTGGGCAGGGGTAGGTGGGTCAGACAGGAGGAATTTTCATCACAGGAAGTCTAGGTTTTCTTTGGAGATAGCAAGTTCTTTGGGGATCTGAGAGAGATAGGACGGAGGAGTCATGAGGTTAACAGAGTCTGTGGGTCATTTTATAGTCTTTGAGAATTTCCTATGCATTTCCAAAGTTTCGTTCTGGTTCCCAGGTTGCCTCGGAAAGGGGATAGCCCTTCCAGGCGGTGAGATACCATCTTGATTGGAGGTGGCCTTTATGCCATATAATGTAGTCTATTTTATATTCTTCCTCCCCCTATGCTAGATCGGGAGGGAGGCGCAGAAAGTTAGGTCCATGTTCATTGGTTTTGACAAAAGGGGTTAGGAGTGATGTGTGGAAGACAGGATGAATCTTCCATTGTCCAGGAAGGGTTAGTTTGTAGGCCGGGTTCAATATGACTCTTTTTATTTCGAAGGGGCTGTGTCGCTTGGGGGTGATTTTCTTGTTAAAGTTCAGGGGAAGATTGGTTGCTTCTAACCATATGAACTGCCCCACCTTGAAGGGAGTGAACTTTCCCTTGGATCAGTTCACCATTACGGTTTTGGCTCTTTCAAGGGAGGTCGAGGCTTCATCTTGTAGGAAGGCCAGGTTTTTGAGATGATCTTGTATGGCTAGAATGAATGTGGGGCCAATCTTCAGGTAGGATCAGGGATGATATCCCATGAGGAGGTGAAAGGGGGAGTCATTGGTGGTGGAGTGTACCATGGAGTTGTGGTGGAATTCAGCTAAAGATAGTGCCTCTATCCAAGCAGAGGGGTTGTTTTGGCAAAATAATTGTAGGTAGGTTTCTAGTTCTTGGTTGACTTGTTTGGTTTCTCCATCGGTTTGTGGGTGATAGGCAGTGGACAGGGCTAGGTCATATTGGAGGAGCCGGGCTAGTTCTCAGGCGAACATGGAACAGAATTGGGGGCCTCTGTCGGAGATGACTTTGTCATGTAGACCAAACCAGGGGAAGATATGGGCGAAGAAAAGCTTGGCCATGCCTTTTGTGGAGATAGATTTAGAGCAGGGGATGAATACCACCCCCTTCGTTAGCCTGTGGTTGATCACAACCGAAACAGAGTTGATTGCCCTATGGGGGGGGAGCCTAGTGATGAGGTCCATGGAAAGGTGCTGGAAGGGGCGAGAGGTGGTGGCTGGGATGGGAAGGAGGGGGGGTTTGGTGGAATGGGTGTTCACTTTGTTTTGTTGACAGACTGCACAGCCTGTGATGTAATGGTGGACGAAAGTAGCCATCTCAGGCCACCAGTAGTCTCGAGAGAGTAGGGTGAGAGTGTGGGTAGTGCCAGCATGCCCACCATGATGAGAGTGATGAATTGAGGAGATGAGGGGTTGGTGGCAGTCATCAGGGATGTAGGTCTGCCCCTGGAAGGTAAGGTGGGTGTCATCGTATGCCCAGTCAGTGGTTTTGGTGTGCAGAAGTAGGAAGGTCCCCTTGTGGAGGGTGGTGAGTGCATCAGCGACTAGGGGGTCAGTGGCAGTGGAAGTGGCAATCTTCTCGGCGATGGCGATGTCTAGTGATCAGGTAAATAAATCATTGGGAAGGAGCTGGAGGGCCTGGTTGTCCTCACAGATGGTGGGATGGTCTTTTTGGGACAGCGCATTGGCGGGTGCCATGAAGGTCCCTGGTAAGTGAGTGAAGGAGAGGTTGAAATTCTGCAGGAACATCTGCCATTGTGTGTGCCATCAGGTCAGCTTTCATGGTTCGCAAAAGTAAGTTAAGTTTTTATGATCGGTCAGGACATGGACTGGGTGTTCAGTTCCCCACAGGTAATGACGCCACTCTTGGAGCACCAGGATGATGGCAAGCAACTCCCGATCATAGATGTCGTAGTTGTGTTCAGGGGCAGAGAAGGTCTTGGAGAAATAGGCACAGGGGTGGAGATTGCCACTCCAATCTTTCTGCATCAGCACTCCTCCTGCCATGGTGAGGAAGGTGTCCGTCATGACATAGAAGGATTGACCAGTGTTGGGGGTGCATAGGACAGGCTGGAGTAGGAAGGCATTTTTCAGAGTATGGAAGGCCTGCTGTTCAGTGTCTTTCCAGTGCCAGGCTGCATTCTTCCTGGTTAGCAAGAGCAGTGGTTGGGCGATATCCTAGAAAGCCGGGATGAACTTTCTATAAAAGTTGCAGAATCCAATGAAAGAGCAGATTCTCTTTATGTCCTTGGGGGGTTCCCATTTTTCTATGGCCATCAGCTTGGAGGTGTCCATGTGGACTCTGTCTTTCAAGATGTGGAGCCCCAGGTATTCCACCACTTCTTGGTCAAATGAGCATTTTTCTGGGCAGAGATATAGGTGTTGTTCTTGGAATCATTGGAGTACTTTGTGGGTTCACTCCTCATGAAGGATTGGATTAGTGGAGTGAATGAGAACATCATCCATGTAGATGATCAGCCATCCTTCTGTGATGAAGTCTTTGAACATGTCATCCATGTAAGCCTGGAATGTGGCGGGGGAGTTGCTCATTCCGAAGAACATTACAGTTGGTTCAAAGAGTCTGAGGAGGGTGGTGAAGGCTGCTTTCCATCTATTCTTAGGTTTGATGAGAATGTTGTTGTATCCTTACTGGACATCAAGTTTAGTAAAGATGAATGATCCCTTTAGTTTGTCTATTAAATCGGGGATTCTGGGGAGGGAGTAGGCATTTTTGATGGTATATTGGTTGAGGTATCGATAATCTTGGCAGGGGCACAGTTTCCTGTCTTTCTTCTGCATGAAGAAGAATAGGGTGGCCTAGGGGGAGTTTGATGGTTGTATTTTTCCATTGGCCAGGTTTTCCTGAACAAAGGCCTTGCAGGCCTCAGTTTCCTCTGGATTGAGGGAGTAGTTTTTGGCTCATTTTGGAATGAAGCTGGGAAGAAGGTCTATACCATGGTCAAAGGCTTGGCTGGGGGGAGTTCAGTGATTTCTTCATCTGTGAAGACTTCTCTATATTTGTTATGCCAGTGTCCTTCCAGGTGCTTCCGGAGGTTCCGATGGTTCCGATGGTTCTGAGTAGATAGAAGAGTTTCTTCCTATTGAGGCTTTGGTTGCCTTCAAGAAGGTTTCTTAGTGTTCCCTCAAAAGTAGAATGAAGACTTGTGGATTGAAATGCCAGAAGATACACAGAAAAGCATAGAACTAGCTTAGGGCTGTTACACCAGTGTCCTTCTGGGCGCTTCCAGTTGGCTTGGGTGGTTCTGATGTTTCTGATGGTTCCAAAGTAAAAGGGACTATTCTCCAGGGAGAATCTTCTCCAAAAGAGAGAGAGAGTCTCTAGCATTCACTCTGGAGTGGAATGAAGACTGAATAGATTGAAACGCCAGAAGATACACAGAACTGCGTAGAACTAGCTTGGAGCTACTTCTACAACTAAGGTAGAGTTTTTATACTGGAGGGAATTGCAGATTTGGGCAACAAAGAACAAGTTTAAACAAGCGAACAATGGGAGTGAAGATGGGGTTTCTAGGAACTACGATCTGGTCAGAGTAGGTCTGATCAGAGAGGAGATGAAAACGAGGTCCATGTTCCCATAAGTAAGGAGGAAAGGATAAATCAGGTAAGTAGCGAATCAGATAGGAAGGAAGGGGATCAACTAGAGGTCATTCCGATCAGAAGGGAGTGGTTCCGATCGGAACCAGTCCCGGTTGGGTCTTTCTCATAACAAGGGCTACTTCTATGCTACAATGGCTTTTTATACAAATGGGAACGAGCTCAAAGAGACAACAAAAGAGTAACCAAAGAAGAGAAACAATGAAGTAGTAGGATGATGGCTTGGAACTATGATCTGATTGGCATAGAGTCTGATTAGAGAGGAGGTAAAAATGAGGTCTGTGATCTGAGAGGTAAGGAGTAGTCTAAATAGGGAAGTACACTGGAGGTGGTGAGAATGGACAATGTGAGAGGGGGTTAGAGGTTGTTCCGACCGGAAAGAAGATGGATCCAACCGGAACCAGTTCTGGTTGGGTCCGTTCGTAACATTATCCCGGTTGTATGGTGAATTGTCCCTAATCCACCTAGTCCCAATCAGGTCCCAATTGGTCGCCCTTGTTTATCTCGTAGTCCCAGGGGTCTAAGTCAGAAAAGGGGGAAGATGGACTTCGGTCAGGGATGTGATGAGGGCATTCCTGTCGTAGATGGTCGGTGCTTCCACAAATGAAGCAAATGCGAGCAGGGCGTCTGCCGCATCTTCCTCTACCCACGCTGATGCCAGCAGAGATCCAAGGGGGATTAAGGGATTGCCCAGGTCCGAGGATAGGAGATTGTATCTGCATCTGTGAGACAGAGTTGACGATGTCCTGTAAGATCTGATGGGAGTTGGTGGGAGTGGGGAAGTGATTTTCCGAGTTTGATTCTTCTTGACCCATAGTGACAGGGGGTGAGAACGGGGTAGGTGGTTGAGGAGGACCAGGGGGAGGAACTCGGACTGGAGGAGGAGAGTCGGGTTCACCAGGTCTTCAAGGAGATGGGTCGGAATGGGTTCTGGTAAAAAGGTTGCTGGGATAGATGGGAGGGTTTGGTAGAACAGTTGATTCAGATAAATAGGTTCTTTGCTCCTTGGGGGTGATGGCAGAGAGCATGGAACGAATGACGAAGGTGAACTGTTCAGGGGGAATATTGTTGACAATCCAACAGAATCCGGCGATGAAGAGAAGGTCAAGGACATTGGTGCATATAGCAAGGAGGGATTTGATGAGGGCAGAATCATAGGGTCCGGTGCCATATCTGGAGTCATTCTGGAGAAAGAATTGGTAGTGGAGGTAAATTTGTCTATACAGCCCAACCAGACTGAAGAGGAACTGGGATCCATTGATGGTGTAGTGAGTTCTGAGGAAGCTATTGAAGGTGGTGGCTTGGAGGACGATGGCAAAGGTAACTTTTCAGAGAAAGGGGGATAGATGGTGGACGCAGACAGGTGGAGTGTCAGGGACAGGGGTTTCGAGGGACATCTAGTAGGAGTAGTGGAAGGGGCAGTAGTCTAATCTACAAAAACAGGAGTGTTGGTAGCGATGGTGGGTGGCTTCGTTCAGGAGGGCAGGAGTGATGGTCTTCCCTTTGAGGCAGTGTCTTTGGAGGAAATCTAAATTCTCTTTGGAGAGGTCAAGGAGTTTTGGGATTTCGGATTGATACGGGGGGGACATGGGGAGTTAGTCAAGTTGGTGGGTCTTTTTATATTCTGTTAGGGCTTCCTGGGCATTTCCAAAATTTCATTCTGGTTCCCAGGTTGCTTTAGAGAGCGGATAGCCTTTCCAGGCAGTGAGGTACCGACGTGATTGGAGGCGGCCTTTATGGTCTAGGATATGGTCAATTTCGTATTCTTCCTCTTCATGCGCTAGATCAGGAGGTGGGTGAGGGAAGTTGGGTCTGTGCTCATCGGTTTCTAAGAAAGGGGAGAGAAGTGATGTGTGGAATATGGGATGAATTTTCCATTGTTTGGGAAGGACCAGCTCATAGGCTAGGTCCGATATGACTCTTTTTATTTCAAAGGGGCCATGTCTTTTCAGGGCCAGTTTCCTGTTTAGGTTAAGTGAGAGGTTGGTTGCCTCCAGCCAGACATGTTGCCCCTGTTTGAATGGAGTGAATCAGTTTGCCATAAGCCTTCTGGCTTTTTCGAGGGAGGCTGATGCTTCATCTTGAAAGGAGCTCAGATCTTTGAGGCAGTCTTGTACAGCTTGTACAAATGTGGGACCTATCTTCAGGTAAGAGCGGGGGTGGTATCCCATCATGAGGTGGAAGGGGGAGTCATTGGTGGCTGAGTGTGTCATGGAGTTGTGGTGGAATTCAGCTAAGGGGAGGGCCTTGGTCCAGGTGGAAGGAGTGTTTTGGCAAAATAGTCATAGGTAGGTTTCGAGCTCCTGGTTGACTCGTTCAGTTTCCCTGTTGGTCTGAGAGTGATAAGTGGTAGAGAGGGCTACATCATATTGAAGGAGGCGGGCTAGTTCTCGGGCAAAGGCGGAGCTAAACTGAGGGCCTTGGTCAGAGATAACCTTGTCATGGAGTCTAAAGCGGGGGAAGACGTGAGTGAAGAAGAGCTTGGCTATTCCTTCTGCAGAAATGGATTTGGAGCAGGGGATGAAGATCACCCCCTTTGTTAGCCCAAGGTCGACCATGACCAGGACAGAGTCGATGTTCCCGCAGGGGGGGAGGGAGGTGATGAGGTCCATGGACAAGTGTTGAAAGGGGCAGGTCGCTGAGGATAGAATAGGCATGAGGGGGGGCAAGTGGGGTGGGTGTTCACTTTGTTTTGTTGGCAGACGGCACACTCAGCGACATAGCAGTGAACGAAGGTGGACAGGCCGGGCCACCAGTAGTCCCGAGAGAGGAGAGCGAAGGTGCAGGCTGTGCTGGCATGTCCCCCATGGTGGGAGTGGTGGATGGAGGAGATGAGAGGTTGACAGCAATCCTCAGGGATGTAAGTGCAGCCTTGAAAGGTGAGGTGGGTTCTGTTGTACGCCCAGTCCATAGTCTTGGCCCGGGGGAGGAGAGAGGATCCTTTATGCAAAGCAGTGAGCACATCCGCCACCAGGGGATCGGCGGCAGTGGAAGCAGCAATTTTGGAGGTGATTGTGACATCTAGGGACCTGGCAAAGATGTTGTCAGGGAGGAGCTGGAGAGCAAGGTTATCATCGCAAATTGCGGGGTGATCCTTCCTTGACAACGCATTAGCAGGTGTCATTTCAGTTCCAGGGAGATGTTTGAAGGATAAGTCGTAATCCTGCAAGAACATCTGCCAGCGAGCGTGTCGTCGGGTCAATTTGCATGGTTCACGGAAGTAGGTGAGGTTCTTGTGATCGGTGAGGATGTGGACTGGATGGGAGGTCCCTCTGAGGTAGTGTCACCACTCTTGCAGGGAGAGGATGACCGCTAGAAGCTCTCGGTCGTAGATGTCATAGTTGCATTCGGGGGCGGAAAAGGTTTTGGAGAAGTAGGTGCATGGGTGGAGGTCTCCATTTCCATCTTTCTGCATGAGCAGGCCTCCCGCTGCTGTTAAGGAGGCATCAGTCATGACAAAGAAGGGTCTGTCTGTGTCAGGGGTTCATAGAACGGGTTGGTTCAGGAAGGCATTCTTCAGAGTTCGGAAGGCATGCTGTTCATTGTCCCCCCATCGCCAGGGGGTGTTTTTCTGTGTTAGGAGTAACAGGGGTTGGGCGATATCGGAGAAGGCAGGGATGAACTTCCAGTAGAAGTTACAGAATCCGATGAAGGAGCGGACCCTCTTGACATCTTTGGGGGGTTCCCATTTTTCAATGGCGGCAAGCTTGGAGTTGTCCATGTGGACCTGGTTTTTTGACACTCTGAGCCCAAGGTACTCAACCTCCTCCTGGTCGAACAAGCACTTTTCTGGGTGCAGGTAGAGGTGTTGTTCGCAGAAATGTTGGAGCACTTTGTGGGTTCGCTCTTCATGGGTGGTGGGGTCAGCAGAGTGAATGAGGATGTCATCCATGTAGATAATCAGCCATCCTTCAGCGATGAAATCCTTGAAGGTGTCATCCATGTATGCTTGGAAGGTTGCAGGGGAGTTGCTCATGCCGAAAAACATTACTGTCAGCTCAAAGAGTCCAAGGGGGGTGGTGAAGGCGGCTTTCCATCAGTCTTTAGGTTTGATGAGGATGTTATTGTACCCCCAGTGAATGTCAAGTTTGGTGAAGATGGACAATTCCTTGAGCTGATCGATAAGGTCTGGGATTCTTGGAAGGGGGTAAGGGTTCTTGACCGTGTGTTGGTTGAGATATCTGTAGTCTTGACATGGGCAGAGTTTCCCATCTTTCTTTTGTACAAAGAAAAATGGGGATGCCTGGGGGGAGTTTGATGGTTGGATTTTCCCACTGGCTAGGTTTTCTTTGACAAAGCTCCGACAGGCTTTGGTTTCTTCAGGGTTGAGGGAATAGTTTTTTGCTCTCTTGGGAATGAAGCTTGGGAGGAGGTCTATTCCGTGATCAAATGCTCGGCTAGGGGGGAGCTCGGTTGTTTCTTCGTTGATGAACACCTCTTTGTACCCTTGGTATTGAGGGGGAATCCCTTGTTTGGTTTTTGCCATTTCTTGGGCTATGGTTGTGGAGATGGTTACCTTCTGGATGTCTTCTGAAAGATTTTCGAATCTTTTTCGATAGAGTTTGTGGAGTTTCATGTTTTCATTGGTGTTGAGGAAGCGGAGGAGATATCTTTGTGCGAGTGCCTCGGTTCTGTTCCATTTCCTAGGTTTGTTGTTTGGTTCCATGACTACCTCCTTCATCACCCAGTCGATTGAGGGGTTTTTCTCGGTCAACCAGGTCATTCCAAGGATGATATTCTGTTGTTTTCCACTTGCCAATACCAGGAAGTCCCTTTCTTCTTGGTCTTTGTCAATAATTATGGTCAGGCAAACCTTGTATTTTATTTGTCCCATCTTGTTAGTGGTTCCATCGGTGTTATATGCATTCCACGGTTGTTTGAGTGGGATAAGGGGAATGTTGTTCCTTCTTGCAAAGGAGTAGTCGATGAAGCAGGCAGTGGCTCCACAGTCAACCAAGGTGGTCGTTTTCGCAACTTTTGGGCTTCCAGGGTTAGAAAATTCTATTGGGACAAACAAGGAGTTTCTGTCTGAGGTTATTGTTACATTTGGAAGCATAGGAGAGCACGTTGTTGCCCCAAGTCTCCTATTCAAAAATCCTCTTCTTTGAGGCAATTAACATGTTCCTTCTCTTCTTTCCCTGATTTGTCGAAGTGCTCTTTTAGGGTTCTGAGGACTTCTTCTCAGTCGATCTTTTGTTTGCCCAAGCTTTTTACGTATCCTTCTAATTCTTCGGCCTGGGAATCAATTTCCCAGATTTGTTCCTGGTTCAGCGGATAGGGAGGGGTTTTTCCATAGGTTGGGGGTTGGTTACCCCTCTGGTTTAGGTGGTTTTGGGTGTGGCAGCCGACCCTGTGGCATCGGTAGCAGTGGTTTTCCCTGTTGTGTCTAATTCTTTCCACTTCCGTGAGTCTGATGACGTCAACGTCCATTGCGTTAGGGTCTCTTTGGGGTCTATAGTCAGGGTGGGAGGATTGGAATCTTCCCATCCTGAAGTTGTTTAGTCTTTCATAGGCTTGGGTATGGGTGCTGGCAGAGGCCATCCATCCTTTTAGGGTGGTGGGCTCAGTTCCTCGAAGAATATCACTGATCAGGTTAAACAGTAGACTAGCGCAGAAGAGGTCGCAGATCATGGCTTCATCGGTCATCTTAGTAAGGGAGAGAAGGAGGTTGAACTGGGTCAAATAATCCTTCAAGGCCTCCGCGGTTATTCCCTTCATCCTAAGGTTCCTAATTTTTCTTCGGGCATCGGTGGCCTCATCTTTGGAAGAGAAGGCATTTTTGAAGTTTTCTTCAAACGTCTCCCACCTCTTGTAGTCGGCATTTGTCTCTAGCTTGTTATAGTATCCTTTGGTGAAGGTCTTTCCCTGTCCTTCACTCATCCTACTCAGAGTGGTGGTGATTATTTCTTTGTTGCTCATCTTTGCCTTTTTTATGTTTCTTCAGGCCTTCATGGCTTTCAGCCACCAGTTGGCATCTTCTACCTTCCTGGTGAAGTCTTTAGGGAGGCTTTCCTTTTCCATTTCGTCATCGGAGTCGTTTTCTTTGCTATCAGGGTCCCAATCTTCCTCGTCCGGTCCAGGTAAATGGATGTCTGGGTCTGGAGGGAGTATGCGTTGGCAATGAGGTCTGGTGGGATTGAAGGAGTGGGATGACTGGGTGGGGGTGGTTGCTCAGGATGAGTCTCAGGATAGCTGTTGTTTCTGTTGTTGCTGTTGCCACCTTCATACGTTGGCTTCCTCTCTTGCTTGGGCGTTGCTCAGATTGAGTTGGCTTGCTCTCTGCTGGGCTCAGTAAAAGGCCCTGTCCTCGGGAGAGAGGTCGGGGTCATCTGCTGGGTCGTAGCCAGATATGTTGGGCAGGTGTTTAGTAACACATGTGGTTTAGGCAAGCTAGTTTTTTTGTTATGCCAGTGTCCTTCTGGGCACTTCCGGAGGTTCCAATGGTTCCAATGGTTCCCAGTAGATAGAAGAGTTTCTTCCTATCAAGGCTTTGGTTGCCTTCAAGAAGGTTTCTTAGCGTTCCCTCAAAAGTAGAACGAAGACTTGTGGATTGAAATGCCAGAAGATACACAGAAAAGTGTAGAACTAGCTTAGGGCTACTTCTACGCTACAATGGCTTTTTATACAAATGGGAACGAGCTCAAAGAGACAACAAAAGAGTAACCAAAGAAGAGGAACAATGAAGTAGTAGGATGATGGCTTGGAACTATGATCTGATTGGAATAAAGTCTGATTAGAGAGGAGGTAAAAATGATGTCTGTGATCTGAGAGGTAAGGAGTAGTCTAAATAGGGAAGTACACTGGAGGTGGTGAGAATGGACAATGTGAGAGGGGGTTAGAGGTTGTTCCGACCGGAAAGAAGATGGATTCAACCGGAACTGGTTCCGGTCGGATCTGTTCGTAACAATATTTCTGGTACTGGGAAGGAATTCCCTCCCTGGTTTTCACTGTTTCCTGGGCAATGGTTGTAGAGATTATCACCTTGCAGACATGTTTGGGAAATTCTTCAAAGCGCTGCCAATAGAGTTTGTGTAGTTTCACATTTTCATCAGCTCCTAGGAAGCAGAGGAGATATCTCTGGGCCAGGGCTTCATTCCTGTCTCGTTTTCTGGGTTTGTTCATTGGTTCCAGCATGATCTCCTTGGTAATCCAGTCGATTGAGGGGTTCTTTTCAGTTAACCAGGTCATCCCAAGGATGACATTCTGTTGTTTCCCGCTAGCTAATACCAAGAAATCCCTTTCTTCCCTGTCTTGGTCAATTGATATGGAGAGCTGCACTTTGAATCATATTTGCCCTGCTTTGTTGGTGGTCCCATCTGCGTTGTATGTGTTCTGGGGTTGTTTGAGGGGGATGAGGGGCATCCTATGCCTTTTTGCAAAGGCATAGTCAATGAAACAGGCAGTGGCCCTGCAGTCTATTAGTGCGGTGGTTTTTGCAACTTTTGAGCTTCCAAGGTTCAAGAATTCTATGGAAATGAATAAGGATTTCTTGTTTGTTGTTACAGTTACATTTGGAAGCATAGGAGAGCATGTTGTTGCCCCAAGTCTCCTTGTTAAAAATCCTCCTTGTTGAGGTGGTTTACATGTTCCTTCCCTTCTTTGCTTGGCTTGTCAAAGTGCTCTTTTAAGGTTCTGAGGACCTCTTCTCTGTCTATCCTTTGTTGCCCTAGTTTCTTTATGTATTCCTCCAGTTCATCAGTGGGAACGTCTATTTCCCTGATTCATTCCTTGTTTGGCAGGTGAGTAGGTGTCTTTCCATAGGTGTGGGTCCTGTTGCTCTTGGGCAAGGACTGTCCTATGTGGTTTCTGGTGTGGCATCCAACTTTGTGGCATCGGTAGCAGTGGTTTTCTCTGTTGTGTCTGGTTTTCTCTGCCTCTGAAAGTCTTATTATGTCAACGTCCATAGCGTTTGGATCACTCCTCCTTTCTTGGGAGTCTCCTCAAAAGATCTGGAATCTTCCCAGTCAGAAGTCATTCAGCTTTTCATATGCTTGAGTATGGGTGCTGGCAGCAGCCATCCACCCTTTCAAGGTGGTTGGTTTGATTCCCTGAAGGATGTCACTGATTAGATTGAATGGCAATCCGGTGCAGAAGAGGTCACAGAGCATGGCTTCATTGGTCATCTTAGTGAGGGAGAGAAGCAGGTTAAACTGGGTGGAGTAGTCTTTGAGGGCTTTGGTGGTGATTCCTTTCATTCTTAATGTTCTTATTCTTCTTTTTGTGTCTGCTGCCTCATCTTTAGCAGAGAAGGCATTTTTGAAATTCTCTTTAAACATTTCCCATTTCTTGTAATCATTGTTGGCCTCCAATTTGTTGTAGTATCCTTTGGTGAAGACCTTTCCCTGTCCTTCGCCCATTTTTGCCAAGGTGGCAGTGATGATTTCTTTGTCCCCTAGCTTAGCCTTTTTCATGTTTTGCCAGGATTTCATGGCTTTTAACCACCAGTTGGCATCCTCCACTTTTCTGGTGAAGTCCTTTGGTAGGTTCTCTTTTCCCATCTCGTCTTTTTCTTTGTCAGTTTCACTGTTGGGGTCCCAGTCTTCTTTGTCCGGTCCAGGTAAGTGGATATCAGGGTTGGGAGGGGGAATATTCTGGTAAGGGGGTCTAGTTGGATTGAAGCTTCGAGAGAGTTGGTTGGGGGTGGGTGTTCCTAATAGGGGGGCTTCCCTGGATTGTTGCCTTTCTTGTTGCTGTTGTTGCCACCTTCATACATTGGCTTCTTCCTTTGCTTGGGCATTGGCAAGATTGAGCTGGCTTGCTCTTTGCTGGGCTCTGTAATACACCCTATCCTCAGGTGAGAGGTTGGGGTCATCTAGAGGGTTGTAGGTGGATATGTTGGGCAGGTGTTTGATAACACTCTTGTGTTATAGATAAGCTAGTTCTTTTGTTACAATGCCAGTGTTCTTCCAGGCACTTCCGGACATGGAGAGAGAGAGAGAAATGTCTTAAGAGAGGAAGAGTCTTCCTCAGAAGAGAAGCTAGCATTCACTTGTAAGCAGAACAGGGACTTGTAATATTCAAATGCCAGAAGATACACGGAAATGCGTAGAACTAGCTTAAGGCTACTTCTACGGTACGAGAGGTTTTTATATGGGAGACCTCAGGGCATGAACAAGGGGACTCAAAAGGGTAAACGAAGAAAGATGGTGTCAAGGAACTATGATCTGATCAGAGAGTAAGTGCCAATCAGAGAGGAGGTAGGAACATGGGTCCATTTCCGAAAGGTAAGGAATAAGAAAGGGGAAACTGAAGACAGTAACAAAAGAAATCTATTGTTCCGATCGAAATGGGTTCTGATCAGGATGGTCTAAGATGATTAAGTAGTTGACCAAAGAGGAAAGATGTTTTTGATTGGAACTGGTCCCAGTCAGAATCCCTGTTTCCATAACAGAGATAAATCCTCTGATGAAGAACAACAAATAACTCCTCCCCAACCCACCCCATCATCACACGTCTTCTCTCCCATTTCTCCACCACTGTTACGGTTGAGGAGACACCACATCCTTTTTCTCCTTCACCTACTCCTCCTTGTATCCCAACTCCAATTCCTTCGTCGGTCACGCCCCCTCCCCACCTAGACCACCCCGGTTCTGCCCTGTTTGCTGAGCTCTTCGTGGACCTCAAGGATTACCAAATCCCCATGTCCACCTGGGCAGACCTCCTTGATGAGTCACTCTTTGAACCGTGACTGTGCCTCCCCATCGCTTTCGGACACTTCCGTCTCATCGCCTTCAGCTCCTTCCCTTCACCGCCTCCACAGGCTCTCCCATATACCCTTTACTTTATTAGAACTGCCACTGACAATGCCTTCTACATAGTCTCTCTTTACAGCTATGTGTTTCCCCTACTTACACATCTTGTTTATCTCATGTGCCTCGCGATGCGACACGTCTTCTCCTTGTTTATCTTTAGGGCTCTGACTCCTGCCCTAAAGTACTATATTATATATATTAGAGCGCCGCCTGTACCCTTCTCTTTCTCTAACCTTGATATACACTTATTTGTGTTGTCAACTTGTTCCTTGAGATCCCCTCTCTCATGCCTCGCCTCTTCTCTGTCTCATCCTCCCCTCTACCAACTCTGGGCCAGTCCCAGTACTGCTGGCTTATGCTAGGCCATTCACTCTTATCGATAAAGAGTAGGAATGAGACACGGTTCTTCACGAATGTGTACCATTGTTACTGATTGTAACAAAATATCAAGGTTACACCTTAACCGGTGCTATCAAGCCCATTCCCCCCTGGAGACTACCCGGTGGTAGTCTATAACCATTGAGCAAGACGTGGACTATTCGCTTAGACTCTCTACTCTACCGTGACAGAGAGTCCTCAGACGAAGAGCAGTGTATCTCTCCCCCCAACCCCCTGTCTTCTGCCTTCTCTCCCATTCCCCATCCTGACTCTCCTACTACATCTAGAAGACTTAGTGGATCCTCTTGTAGCAGAGGCATCCTTCCACCTCCTCCATGCCGTCACACCCCGTCCCCAGCCTTATCCAGGGCATCCTCTTCTGGACAACAGCGAACCGAACACGCCGAGGAATCCCACCCTCCCCCCATCACTGGGGGACCCAAAGAAAACATCTTGGACAGTGATGATCACGGAGAATACTACGAAGCATTCATTAAACATACTGACCTTCTACCTGACACCCCTCCCCCTGACTGGGACCCTGACTCACCAAACGACAGTGAAGACGAAGACGACAACAACATGCCAGGAGTTAAAGCTGCCCTACCAGAAGAGTTCTCTGGAGAATCCGCAGATGCAAACCAATGGCTCATGGCTATGGAAGGCTACTTCTTCCTTAATGACACCCTTGGGGATGTTGCGAAGGCTTATATCTTCCTCAACCGAATGCAGAAGGAAAGAGGGAAAGCCTTCGCAGAAGCCTGGCTTGCCAAGCTTAGAGACAGCAATATGCCAACAGGATAAACAAATTTCGAGTCCATCAAAGAAGGATTCAAGAATACCTTCACCCCTTATGACACTGCTGCCCAAGCACAAGTCGAGCTCTCCTCTCTGGTACAGGACGTACAAGACCCCTGAGGATTCGAGAAATATGTATCTAGTTTCTCACTTCTCATGGTCTGATCCAAGATCACCAATCTTAACGCCCTTATGGAATAGTACCTACAGGGACTCGACCCCCATATCGCTACTCAGCTCACCATGTCTGGTGCTCTCCAAACCACCACCACGATGGAGGATGTCTACAAGAAATCGTCTGAAATTGAAGGAAACTACAAACAAATCAGGAACATTAGGAGAGGACCGAAACTGTCTTACAGAGGCCATGGTCATGCTCACGATCCCAATGCTATGGATGTTGATAAAATCTCCATCAGTCCTAGCGAACATCTCAAGTGCATTTGGGAGCATAGGTGTTTCATTTGCAAGAGGAAAGGTTGTTCTACGAGAAATCATCCAGGTTATCAGAAAAGCGGCAACTCCCCTACTATTGCCAAAACCAGAGCAGTGGAGACCCAATCCACCTCTCGGAGACCACCCGCTACCACCCAAGACCCGTTGGATGAATTTATCAAAGACCTTTCGTGTGGGCAAAGCAGGAATGAAATTCTGAGGACACTGAGGTCCTCCTTCGATATTTCCCTCGGCGAGGAGGAAGTCCCTTTGGAGGGACAGGAAGCCGCCACGTGGGACAATGAACATGTCCATGTCCTCGAAGCCCAAGAGGAACCTGCATCCCTATCTCCGGCTGGTAACCACCCCGATGGGGGAGATATGGGGAAGGCACCAGAGGGTGCCAGAAGCTCCAAAGCGCTGGCGCATTTTTAGGAGGAAGGGCCGAACCAATGTTGGTACCTTCCGTTATGATAGCCCCTGTATTTATTTCTGGATCAAAGTCAAATTCTATTCATATTCCACTATCAATCTGGAAGCAGGATGGCAAAATCGTTGGCACGTGCGCACTTTTGGATTCCAGCGCTACCAGCTGCTTCATCAATCGGGAAGCAGTCAGACGTCTGAAACTACCAATCATCAGACTACGCCAGCCCATCAAGGCTTGGAATGTGGATGGTACCAAAAACCAGTCGGGTATCATCAAGTTCAAGACCATGGTCGTCTTGGACTATGGAGGAATAAAGGAACAGTGGGACCTTTATATCCTAAATTGCGGCAAAGATGATATCATCCTAGGAATCCCCTGGTTCAGGGCGATTAATCCAGATGTTCACTGGACAGAAGGAAGAGTGACGATCACCCCTTCCAGATATCGAGACACTGCAGGCGCCAACCCTGAGGTCTTGAAACAATGATACCTAATGAGGTATCTCGGCACAGACAACGAAGAACAGATAGAGCAAGAACTTGCCAAAGGGTTCAGGAAGTGGACACCAGTCCAACGCACTAGGTTCTTCTGTGCATTTGGAAATATACCAGAATTTGTTTTAAAATGAACCATGCTATCTACAGCGATAGCACAGCAACAGGACAAAGCAACTACTGAGATTCTCCCAGCACTCCAGGAATACAAAGACGTCTTTAACAAGAAAGACATGAAACTACCTCCTTCTCGGCAATATGACCATGCCATCGAACTGAAGGACACCTTCGTACCCTGATGGGCCAAGGCCTACCCACTCAACCCGATGGAGCAGCAGGCATGCAAAGAGTTTGTGGAAGAACATTTAAAGTCTGGAAAGATCGTCCCATCCAAATCCCCCCAAGCTTCTTCTTTCTTCTTCATTCAGAAGAAAGACGGAAAACTGCGGCCTTGCCAGGATTATCGATACCTCAACCAGCACACGATTAAGAACACCTACCCCCTCCCTCTCATATCCGATCTCGTTGATAAACTCAAGAGATCAACCATGTTCACCAAATTTGATGTCAGATGGGGGTATAACAATGTTCTTATCTGACCCGAGAATCGATGGAAGGCCACCTTTCTTACTCCATTGGGACTTTTCAAACCCGCAGTCATGTTCTTCGGAATGTGCAACTCCCCCGCCATCTTCCAGGCCTTTATGAACAACATCTTCAGGGATTACATCGCGGAAGGATGGTTAATCATTTATATGGACAATCTCCTCATCCACTCGGTGGATGCGAAGCTACACGAGGAACACACCTGGAAAGTGCTCCAATGCTTTCGGGAGCATGAAATGTTTCTCAAACTGGAAAAGTGTATCTTCGCTGCATCCAAGGTGGAATACTTGGGGATGATCGTCAGCAAGGATGGCACCAAGATGGACCTGGCCAAATTGAAGGCAATCGACGAATGGAAAACCCCAGTCAATGTGAAGGATGTCCGGTCTTTCCTAGGGTTCTGCAATTTCTACCAAAGATTCATCCCTTCCTTTTTGGCCATTGCCTGACCCCTGGTGGACTTGACCTCCAAATCCCAACCTTGGCACTGGGATGCCCCCCAGGAAACCGCCTTCAGGGTGCTTCAGCGCACCTTCACTTCAAAACCCGTCCTAGCCTTCCCCGACCCCTCCAAACCCTTTACTGTCATGACCAATGCCTCACTCACGGTGTCGGGCAGTGTCCTCATGCAACTGGACCCCAATGGCGACTTGCGCCCGTGTGGGTATATCTCCTGAACATTCTCTCCCGCAGAGAGAAACTACGACGTTTTTGACTACGAACTGCTCGTCATCATACATGCTCTGGAGGAATGGTGCCAGTATTTACTGGGCTCCTCCCACCCTGTGGTGGTACAGACCGACCACAAGAATTTGACCTACTTCAAAGAGCCACGGAAGCTGTCTCGCCGACAGGCACACCAGTTGCTCTTCCTCCAGGACTTTGATTTGTCCTACAAGGCTCTACCTGGGAGCAAGATGGTTCCCATAGACGTGCTGTCACAGAAGGACTCCGTGGACACCTTGGCTGACAACTGCGCCATCCAGTTGTTGCCCAACAACGCCTTCGACCTCCAGATTCACACAATCAACATTGCGCTCGCTGAGAAAATCCGCGCCTCCTCCGCCACCGACTCTCTCGTCCTCAATGCTCTCCACTGCATGCAGGAGGATTCCCCTCCTTTGGGTTGCACTACCCCCACCGACTGGTCATATATTGAGGGCCACCTCTATTTCAAGAACTGTCTATATGTCCCCGGAGACTCACACCACAACATTGTCGCCACGGCTCACTCCTCCTTCGAAGGCAGTCACGGTGGTCACCTCTGCACAGTTGCCCTCCTCTCCCGTGACTACTGGTGGCCAGGCCTTTCCTCTTTCGTCCGGCATTATGTGGCAGGTTGCACTGTTTGTCAGGCCTATAAGGTCCAGACCCATCCCACTGTTCCCCCACTCCAACCCGTGGACTTTGCCGCTTCCCAACATTTCCAGCACCTATCGGTCGACCTAATCACTGACCTGCCCCCAGTCCGTGGTTTTGATTCAGTCATGGTCGTGGTTGACCATGGGCTTACAAAGGGGGTAACATTGGCCCCTTGCTCAAAATCAGTTGATACTGCAGGGATCACCCGTTTATTTTTTGAACATGTGTTCAAACACTTTGGTCTTCACAACCGCCTCCTCTCAGATAGAGGACCTCAATTTGCGTCCATCTTCGCCAAAAAACTCACCACTCTCCTCGGATACAATATTTCCCTTTCCTCTGCCTACCACCCCCAGACCGATGGAGAAACCAAACGATACAATCAGGAATTGGAAACTTACCTTTGCATTTATTGTGATGGGATTCCCCACAAATGGCTGGATCTACTCCCTTTTGCTGAATTCACCCACAACTCTGCGGAACATTCCGTTACCCACAGATCTCTCTTTTCCCTGATGCTCGGATACTCCCCTCGCTCCTACCCAGCAATTGGAAAAACGTCCAACCCCGCCTTGCAGACCTGTCTAACGGATGTGGATGAAGCACGGAAAGAAGTGGAGGCTGCGCATAAGTTGGCACAGCAAAGAATAAAAGAATGCCACTTATCTTGGTTCCAACCATGGAAAGTCGGAGATAAAGTGTGGCTGGACACCTGGAACCTGAAATTACAAATCTCCTCTTGGAAGCTGTCCCCTAGGTGGACTGGTCTGTTCAAAATCTCTGCCGTAATTTCAAAAGTAGCATTTCGGCTACAATTACCACCCCAATGGAAGATCCACGATGTCTTCCATGCTTCCCTGTTATTGTCCTATTGGGAAACTCCTGAACACGGACCTAACTTCACCCAACCACCACCGGAACTTCTTGGAACAGAAGAAGAATATGAGGTGGAAAAGATCATCAATCATCGTGGAATGCCCCAAAGAAGGCAGTACCTTGTGCACTGGCAGGGATACCTGGACTCGGAATGAACCTGGGAACCTGAATCCCATCTAGGAAACACCAAGGCAGTACTCCAAGAGTATAAAAAGAGGAGTGGACTCTAAAACCCCTCTCTCTTCTTTACCACCACCTTTGCCTATAACTTTCCCCCTCATCCCTTCTGTTCCCCTCTCTGTTCGCATCGGTTGCCTTCCACCCTCTGCCCGTCACCTCCTCTATGTCAGCATTCTTGAGAGACTTAAAACATTGACAGCGCTCAAGTCCCTCCCCTTCTTCGAGAGCGACAAAACGCTCTGCCACCTCATCTGCCAATACCGTTTCTTCACCACCCTTCGATCCCTT
>JBBPNR010000404.1:0-25041 GCA_038091015.1 Boletus vermiculosoides
CCAGGAACGCGAATTTGCATCCGCAAATGCCAATCAGGCAGGCATGTCCAACGCCAGTGCCGACGGACGCACTCACTAACAGGATCTGATATATAGCTTTGGGACTTTGTTCCCGCGATACCACGACTCGGAGACGGCGAGGATGCAACACAATCGATACTTACAAAGCAATTCTAATGGACGCGTCGATGGAATATGCAATTGTAGGCGACTTACCCGGATACATTTGGTACAATCAATACTCATACCTTGGACATCTACTCTGGAATATTGTGATGAAATCCATCGATCAGTTGTCGGGATCAATATCCAATACATGGACATTAGCAACCACGAAAGCAATTTATGGTATAGATGGGAAGAAAGCTACATCCACGACATTATGGAGCACTCATAGAACCTCAACCATCGCTCCGGTTTAGTCGTTCTTATTGCCCAAATGGGAAAAGTTGTTCGCAGGTCGGGTCTTGCAGTGTCTCGTAAAACGTGACCAGGTTGGCCTTGATCGCGGTCTCGAGCTCAGAAGTCGGGTTGGGGTACAACTGAGCTGTCAAGTTGGTCTGTATCTGATACGCATAACATGTCTGAGAAAAGTCAGTACGTGCGTGACGGACAAGTGAGATCGACGTACGGTGTGAGGGTCTGCTGGATTCGGCACATAGTTGCCCACGCCTTCGTTGCGACCCGGCGGCACATTGATAAAGCTGAATACCTCGTCAAACACGATGATGACCTCGGTAAAGCCGTATGGGCCCTGACGACGATAGAACCCCTCGGGGTACTTATGCAGCTGGAAGAAACTCCGTGCGTCGTCTACCGTAGCGTTAGCGGTCGTGTTCACCGTCTGGTTGCTCACGAAGAAGGCGAGAGGAAAGGTCGTTTCTGCGTAGGCGGTCAGGTAACGGGGGGTATCGAACGAAAAGGTCGGGTTGCGTGCGATGGAGTCGTTGATGCGGAGGTGCTTTTGGAAGGATGCAGATTCGATGGTGATCATGCCGTCTCCAACGAGGTTGGCGGCATAGATGAGCTGTGAAAGCGGTAAGCAATATAGATACGGGTGGTTGCCGTACCTACCTGATCAAACAAGGTCTCGTTGAAACTGTAATTGTTGCCAAAATAATAATCTCCTCGAGTGGTACTAGCATCACCTAGAGTAACAGTGATCAGCGCATAGTTATCGCCAGTATGTAAGATATCATAGGAGGGAGGCACGAAATTTACCCTCAAAGTTGCCGTGGATGTTAAGTCCGGGAGTGAGTTGACCATCTGCAGTCGTGTTCGCACCAATGCTCATCAGGTTCGTCAAATGGTTCCCGTCAACAATAAATGCCTATTTCATTTCCAAATATCATTCATCCTCAGCATGGATGACAAGATGACGGACCACCCTCGGACATACCCCATAAGTGACGAACGCAGCCAAGTCCCATCCCATGTTGAAACCTGTGGGTTCCAGACTGAAATCTCGACAAGGATCCCTATACCATGGTCTACGCACCTTCCTGGACAGCATTGATGATCTCAGCCGGAGTGGCCACACCATTACGGTTGATATACTTTGAAAAAGAAACATGTTTATCTGTAAATTATGTCGCCGAGATGTCCGATCACTTACCCCATGAGAAGCAAGGGTATTCAATCCCGGGCAAGGACCACGAATGTCACCTGGTCGATCAGGTCGGTATGGGTGGGCCGAGTCATAGACCAGCTTTGCGGATGTGTCGTTGATGGGAGGTGGGACAGGTTGTGCACCGGGGGTGCTACTAAAGGTTCGCGCTACAGCCCGGACCTCTTCTGGAGACAAGCCCGCGAGTGAACGATATTCCGGGAAGTTCGCTAGGTGTGGAAACCCCAGTGTATATGGGATGAGCGCAACTAGTATCGCGAGGTTCTGTAAGTTCATTCCGAACATGAATGAGGCGTTAGGGGAAACAAATCCCATGAAGATCAGATGGAGAGGACCAACCGACTACTGGTGATCTTATATACCCAAATGCAAGGTGGCATGCGCGCAGATTATTTTTGGTTAGCGACTGCATCAAACACAACGGCTAGATCAATATTTAGCATGGACCTAGATGTCGCTCTAAACGTGGGGGTCGGACTTGAAGTTTTGTTTCGAGTTTCAGCAGCAGCAGAATTTGACGTTTCGTCACTGCAATTGGGGCCACACAGTGGCGCAAACTTCAAGTTATGCGCTCGCTTCATCTCGTCCAATAAGTATGTGAATCTAAACAATAAGTTTCGGCACTGGGAAAATGAGGGTCAAAACTTCAAACTTATTATGAATACTTAAATTGGCTTTAAATGTGATCCTTAATATCAAATAGGATTATCAAATATAGTTATGAGCCAAAACTTGAGGTTTGGTTTTCCATTAAAACCTATCCTAAGTCACCATGCTAAGTTTGAAGTTTCACGATCAATCAATATTAGGCAGACATTCCTACGCAGTACATACTACTAAGTATTGCTGCAGTGCTCGGCGACCCGACTTGTCTCACAGAGGTACCAATAATTTTATAGTTGCTCAACGGAAAACGATGAACTTGAAAGCGCCTGAGGTCCCCGTTACATGTCCAAGAACAAACTCATGGACTGCCTGGCCACTCCATCACTAGTTACCAGAAGGTTGTCCTAAAGCCCCAACGTTAGAAAATCGGTAGGTTCGAGAGATAGAAAAGAACAGACGGCACACGCAGAATCTAGGGCTGCGTTCCCAATCCAACCGGGCTCCCAGTATACGATTCCTAACGCTTTATCACCATAGTTGTTGAGAACGGTAGAAATGGCCTTGGTCCATGTGATCTGCCCCGCGATGTCGACAAGAATAGTCGGTTCACTGAGCGGTGTTGCTGTCGTGTCACACACTGCGGGCCAATCGGTTTCAACAACCATGATGTCCTACACATTATGATGAGGACAGGTTATCCACCCGGAAATGTTATGCCACCAGCCTTGTTGTATGTAGACACGACGTGATGCAATGAGGAGCGCAAGTTCGAGAGAGTGGCACTTGTTCCATAAAATGGATAGAAAGTGAAGCCCATCACATTGACGTCCGAGTGTGTTAGGCGACCGCCCAAGCCCTCTTCCGTCTCGTTGAGACTGAAAATTCCACTGTAGAAGTAGGAAACGTCAACTTGATTCCATCCATTAGCCAAGTGGATGACGGTTTTCGTAGATGGACAAGCATCGCGGACCGCAAGAGCACCAGCGTGGAGAAGTTGGGATGCCCCGGTGAAACCGTTGACAGAAATTCGCCCCGTGGGCCAGAGAAGGCCATCGTTGACTTCATTCCCGATCTGCGTTCAACACCCAGGTTGTTAATAACGCCGCGAGCGCTAACGTGGTTATTGTATCTGAACACAGGGAAAAATCAAACCTGGATAAATCGAATGGGGGTTCCCTGGGCATCGAATGCCTGCACAAGTCCGTGAGTATAACTAGGAAAAAAGTACGCGTCAGTCGTGACCGGGAAGGACTGTACATAAGGGTGAAGCTGCGGACATACATACTTGTAAACTCGATGCACAAGTCCCTCAAGATCGGTAGGCCAACCAGAAGGGATGGCCTGGTGTCCAGGGTCGGCCCCTGTGTTATATAGTAATTAGTTCGTTACATGGCACTGGTCGATCTGGTGAACGTTACAGGTATCATCATAGTGAAGATCGATCAAAATGTCCATCCCAGCAGCTTTGGCCCTTCTAGCAAGCTCAAGGCCATAAGCCAAGTCGTATGTTCCGGCGGTCCAAATACGGATACGGGCTAGGTTGACTCCATGGTCATGAAGAATATTTTCAAACGGCTGTGATGCAGCAGTTGAGGATGGAGCGTATCGGAGGTCGGTTGTTGACTCCAGCAGAAGCAAGGACGAAAAATCAGCACCATGGTATTGAAGGGCAGAAACGAGACTGAGCCCAAGGACTACGAAGAGGGTAACGACGCAGTGCATACTGTGGAGTTCCAGGTGCGTACCCTCACTGTTTGCGGAGACGGAAACCCTTCAAATACGCATCAAGCGTGTGTGAACTTCCCCCAAGGCACCGCTGAGCAGGAACGAGAGGAGGAAACCAGAGCGGGTAAGGAAAGATCGTTGAGTGTTACGAACCTTAGTCGCGTTCTTATCGCATATTCCGCGTGGTTCACTTACCTAGCCCATATTTGTTTGCCATTGCGCGCGGGCACTCTTTTGGCTGTTGTGCATAATTTCACTGCGTGAAAGTGACATGTTTCCTGCCAATCTGCAAGACGACTGATTTGAAACAGGCACTCAAATAAAGCTTCATGACTTATGAAGGCTTACGATACCTGGGAACAGGCCTGCTGATTGGTGGAGGTGGCGTCCAACTCGCGCGCGGTGACTTAGATAGCATCTCATTTGGAGATTATCAAGACCGCCCCTGGCACCAGTTTCAAGAGGTTGCTTCTTCGTTCGCACCTGTAATCGCACGCGGGACTTCTCTTTTGGCGGTTGTCACGTAGTCTGGTGACCAGCCCGAGACTCTATGAGGTCAAACATCGACGGTTTGACATCATAGACGGGCTGGTCACCAGACTGGTTGTCACGTAGTTTCGCCGCGTGAGAGTCATGTGTTTCCTGCCAATTAGCAAAACGACTGAATTGAAACAAGCACTCAAATAAAGCTTCATGGCTTATGGAGGCCTACGATTCTTGGGAACAAACCTGCAGATTGGTGGAGATGCTGGCAGCTGCGTCCATCAAGTAGCTCGCGCGCGGTGACTCAGATAGCAATCATCCTAGACCCGGAGATTGTCGGGATCATCCCTGGGACCAGTTTCAAGAGGTTGCGCCTCGGGAAGAACAGCCTGGCACATGGTCGCTGTGCAGAACAATTAAGCCATTGTATACATTAGCAATTCAAAGAGAGTGTTACTTGAATAATTTCAACCCACTTTAAATTGATTTGCCTTTGCAGGTCACCCAATCATAAGTAATCGGCACAGTCCGAAACGCCGCCCTAAACTTTTACGGTGTTCTTGCGCTTGCCAGCCAACACTCAATTGTACTCCACTCACTGAACGAATTGCATATAACACTGATCAATCATGTCAACTTTACGGTGAGTTGAAATCCTTATGCTTCTCTATATCACTTTACGATGATATCGATTGTCACCAAAACCTGAGCCATTGGCACTGGTGAAAAATACCTTCAATACTAAGAACAGCCATCTGATTCTTTGTTCTTCATGATTCCAACTTCTGTTTACTGACTTTTCCCATTTCAGAATGTTCAAGTTCGCAATGCATTACGGGGTTAAGTTGTAGAGTAACGGTATGCTACAAGTCGGCAGTATGTGCTGGTAATAAGCAGAATGCTAACATCAAACAAATGGAGTCCCCAGAAGCAAACGTATCCCAAACCACGTGTTTCTACTTCTGTCTGACCAGTTCAGTTATTTTTGCCTCTCTCTCGCGCTATAGGAAAGCTCAGCCCTGTTCATGGACGTGGTGCCATTAACAAACCTCATCGGTCGCCTTTACAATGCGAAGTCTCTCTACCTCGCGGGCGCATTCAGTGATACGCGTCTCCATCTCCTTGACGGTTTCTCTTGCCGAGTCTAATCGTTCTTGCTGGGCCAGGACCTCTCCTTCTTTTCCTTCCCATCGCGCGCGTTCCTCGTTGCAGCGTGCTTCCACACGAGCACGCACTTCAGTTGCTCGAGCCTTTTCCTCTTGGAATCTGCTTTCGGCCTTCTGTGCGGCGGAAAGCGCGCTGGCGTGTGAAGTTTCGGCTTTTGCTTCTCGTTTAATCGCTGCCTTATGGAGGCTTTGGAGGGCAGAGAGGGTCCTCAGAGCTGAGTCCAGAGCCACCTTTTCTGTAGTTGATTCCGTCTTGAGAAGCTTCGAGAACTTCTTGGACTCCTTTCCTGCCCTTTTTGCGTCAGCGCCATGTGTAGATTTCGGTTGGAAAACCCACTCTCTTCTTTCGTGATTCGATCCTTCTGCTTCTGACTCAATGATCGTTCGGCTTTGGCGCCCCTATCAAAGAGGCTTTCGTCAACGTCAGGCTCCGCGTTCGGCCCTGTGAGTGGTGCGCCATTCGCAAACGCAGAAGTCGTCCCAGTGGTGCGCGTACTTCTTGTCGTTCGAACCGATTCTTTTCTTCCCAAACCGCCGCCGGTTCTACCGAAAGTCGTCTTCATTCCAGACATCTGATTTTCTTGGCCATCAGGTTCAATGGGGAGAGAATGGAGGGACGGAGTCTTTTGTCCAGCTTCGTCGTCTGCATGTTTCGAGGGGGAGCAAGATTGAACGGTGCTGCTCGGACCTGTGGAAGCTGTAGGGTGAAATGATACACCGAATAAGCGGTAACAACCCGTTTTATGTTCGGGGAGAAGCTGCCATTCTCACCTCCAGGACGGGGTCGCGCGGAACTGCTTCCTGGTCCTTCATCGTCTGTATGAAGAGGGGGTTGCATGTCAAGTGCGTCGTAATAGCGAGTTTGATCACTAGACACTGAAGGCGTTGGGGTCACAGACATACAATAGAGAGGAGACGAGTGTAAGAAAACAGGTCCGCTGCGATGAAATTCAGACAACGTTAAATAACAATCCTGACTAGTTGACTTGAACGACGTCATCGTCCAGCCCCTGTGGCTACCACAAGTCCCCGTTGAACTCACGGACCGCCGTCGCCAGCAGCTCGTCCTCCTGTTCAGCGTACAACGCCTTGACGACTTCCTGCTCCTTCCAACCTCCCCCCTTGACGGGCTCTAGGCTGTATTCTATGGATAAAGCAGAGAGTGCTCCTCCATAAGCTTGTGAGATGCCTGTACAACATCGATCAGAAACAGCTCTTTTCACCAAAACAGCGGAGCGAACCGGTGTCGATAATGAGCACTTTGCCTCCGCAGCGTGCTACAATGTTTTGCAAGTGAGGCGTGTGTCCCATTACCATCCGACGTGTTCCAGTCTTCTCAAGAACTTTGTCCACGTGCGCGCATATCTTGGATTCTTCTTCCTCTGCCCACCCACGGTACCATAAAGGACCGTCACTGCTGTAAAGACGCGCCTCCTCGCGCAAGGTTCCAGCGGGTAACCCGGGGTACGCATGGGGTGGGTGAGGAGGAGGCTGTGGGGAACGGGTTCTCAGTTTACGAAGAAGCGATGCTGAGATGTTATTGATTGCACTCGGGTATGGCTGGAGATTCGGGTATGTTGGCGCTAGTCCTCCATGCACGAAAGAGAATGCTGCATGGGAGAGAGGTCCAGCATTTGCACGCGCATACACGCTGCCCTTCTCGGGTGGGTAGTCGGTATTGGGAGGTCCGAGGAGGCTGTGAAGAGGAAGGCGTGCAGCAGTCGTGTAATTGGATGCCCAGACGCTACCAAGCCATCCAGTCGTAACCGCCTTTTGGCGCGCACTGATGGAGCCGAACGTTTCGATTTCGGAGGGGTAAACATATCTATATGGTGTGTTCGTCACGCGATTTGCCCAGCAGAAGATTCGGGACAATTACCTCCAGTCACCTGGAAGGTACTCGTCAGGTGTTTGCCAGGTGTACACGGTTATTCACTCACCAATAGCGTTCATCCACTCATGATTTCCTAAAAGGTTGATCACTTCACCTCCCATTCCGTGAGCTTGTTCTCTGAGATCCTCCATCCATTGGAAGAGCTCGATGGTATCGTCGCCTCTAATGAAAATGTTAGCTAGTCGGAGGCAAATTTTCAAAGTATAGGCTTGCCTGTCTATAATATCGCCTGTCTGAACGAAAACGTCGACGTTTCCACTCCAGTTCCACTCCTCATCCACAACACCTGCCATTTGGAGCACGCGTTCTGCATTTTCAAGGTCGCCGTGGATATCGCCAACAGCAACGATGCGCCTAGAGAAGCGGGGTCGTGGTTCATTGATGATAACTTCCGAATCGTCAGCATATACTTTCTGCTCCGCCGACAGTGGGTATTGCTGGGTTGCAAACGGGGCGTATACAACGGCCTGTACGTAATTTACGAGGGTCGAAAGAATAACTGAGAGTCGGGGACCTGTGTCGAGGTGTGGTGCTGGCCCCAGAGGTGTGACATAGGATTGAGCAAAGTAGGCGAGCGAAAGAACTAGAAGTGAAAGGGAGACGAAGGTTACGGTCGATGAAGGAGCCATAGTTGGCCGATAAAGTGTGCAACGACCCACTCGTCTCGAGAGCGAACAAGAGTGTGTGTGCTTGTGGTAACGATCGGACCAAGTAGCTGTCGGCTAATATGTCCGCGGTACTGTGCAATGCCTTACACCTCGAGGCCTTTCGCGTGTACACAGTGCAGCCAGGCTGAGCCACTGGCAGCGGGAATGCGTCAGGCAGTGTTACAGACCTGCAGCGGGGCTCTGCGTCTGAGCACTGGCGGCTTTGGTAAAATGATTGGAATGCCCTCAGGCTCGAGCCTCGAGCTAGCCTATCTAGGAAACTCCTGCTGCTTCGCCCTGTTCGCACACGTTATAGCACTTGCTTTGCTTGTGGGTCAGACCAACGAATGATCGCCGTCACAATATGATATGATATTCCTGGCTGAACAGTACACGCACACAACGGTCTTTCGGATTTTTTTGCACAGCATATTCATAGTATTATATGAAGTCGTGATTAGTGACTACAGCAATAGGAGGCCCTCGGGGGTTGTCAATAACTGCACGCTTTGGCAAGTGATCTCGAGGGAAAAGAAGGAATCAAAGTCCCATAGATACCATAATAGACGAGCTTTCCTTGACAAGTCGCCTGAATCGGCGCCGATTTCGCCGATTCCTCGGAAGGGCGAGTTCAAATGCTAGTGTTTTGAGAAGCGAAGAACTGTAACGCTCGAACCTACCCAGCACCGCATGAAATGCGTGCGTACCCAACCTAGTCGTAACAGCGCTTGAGCGCATGGTCGGGCATATATAGCAAGTGGAGCTGACCAAAGGACATGTTCCTTGTGGATGTCGCATTTTCCTCCGTTTGCTCGAGAAACTTTATTCCTCGAACTCTGCATGATTACTGCGTATGTGTATCGAATCATTTGGCGGATGGTATCTTATCAAAAATTAATTAAGAACCCGAGTAATTCCTGGGAGAGTATCATTCAAACGTACTGTGCAGGAACTTGCCATTCTTTGAAACATCCACTCCCCAACTGTCGACGTAGTAGTGCAGTTTTGCAGCAGTGACGAGGAAATTTCTATAGATGTTCAGGTGCACGGTATATGCACTGTTCAAACTAGTATCATTGTAGATGATGTGGCTCCTTGACTTTGCCAATCTTAGAGAGTTCATCAGCGACGGGTAGCGCCAAGTGTGGATGAGGACTAACCGCAACATTTTATGAACGAAATTAACGCCAGAATTGCGGCCTTTATCCACCGTCAACGAATCTCTGAGGGCTATGTCGATAGTTTTCGTTAGGCTGATTTCAAGCAATGGAGGACGCCTACCTGTGCCACTATATCGTGTGTAGTCCACGAGAATCGAGAGGTCCGTCATGTCAATCAATAGCCCACACCATGGGAAGACTGAGAGCGACTCTGGTTGGTGGATTTTTTTCTGATAAAACTCTGAACGACATACATTTCTGTCCCGGGGAAGTGACATTCATGATTTGTACGTCATAATCAAAGTTGGTCAACGTCTTGTCTTGGGATATCATACAACCATACTCGGGGTGACCTGCGATCATTGTCTCCAAAAAAGATCTTGCCTTTCGCGGGCAGGTAGTCACGAAGAGATAATCGTCGATCAATCTGAGGAGCAGCTGAACAACAGGTCAAACAAATCAACTAGGAGGGTGCGATGCAGCTACAGCTTACATTTTGTGGATCATTCGAGGAACCAAATTCACCCAACTTTCTGGTCTCCAGATCGCCGTAACAATACGAACACAACAGCGCCGAAAGTACGGATCCCTGAGGGATGCCCACAACCTGGCGATAGTACCGTTGGCCGATCTACAGTGTCGCTTGGTTAGGAATGATTTGGCCACGATTTTTTTTGGTTCACCTTCACGATATTCTCGTTGATGTGCTCTTCGAGAAGTTGCATCACCGTCTGCCGGCTCTCAAAATTGTAGTTTACCTGCCGAAAATACGTATAAAGATTGAGTGGAAATCAAACGGGACATGATACCTGATCAACGAAAACTGTATCCCGCAATGCATTCGCCAAGCTACGAGCATAAGCGATAAAATCGGGGTGTTCATCTGTAGACGCTAGGGTCAATTCGGAGCGGTTGGCTATGTGCAATCTGAAGAACCTTCCGGGTATGCCTTCTTTACATATACCCGTTTGATCTTGCCAGCGACCGGAGTTATCTGTCCATACTTCTGAATAAGGTAAGCGTCCTTAGAGCATCATGAGTTCTGAGTATGATCGAGCAGTTCAATGAGTTACCTCGGATATAAGTTCCTTCAGGATCTTCAAGAGGGTGGATTGTTCGATGGTGTCGAAACAAGCCTGGACATCAACCTTCACAAAGTATAATTTGGGCCTTCTTCTGTCAACATGAGTATCACATCCTCATTATTAAGATGCTTACAATGTTCCCGAAGGACGATCTTTCAACAATCTCAGCTTGTACGCCTTCAACTGCGCATATATTTCGTTCGGTCCAAACACGGAGGCCCCAAGTAGGTCTGGCTGACGTTGCTGTGAACGAAGATCCGATCACTGAATTTATAGCTACTTTGTTACAACACTTACTTTCTCATAAGTCAGTATCTGAAAGGTTGCCTGAAGAATCTGGTTGATAGACTGTACACGGCCGAGATTCAAGGACTGCTGGGTGTTATGACCTTGTGTGACTAGGATGCTTACATCACACACCTTGTTTGTGGGCATCCTGCGTCTCAAGTTGACGATTGGGCGGACTCCTGTTTCTTTGGGGAGGAGGCGAACAAAGGAGAACCCGAGTCTACGTTGTCGAAGAATTTCTTCAGCCTCTTTCTGCAGAAAAGTCGTCAATAAACAACGGAGCAAATTAAGTTAACAACCTTCTCTATTTCTTGAAAGGTTTTCTCGCTGAGTTGATCTATTAAAGGGGCGCAGAGGATCTCCCAATCGTCCTGTCTGAAATACAGGACCTGGTTACGAAACGCAGAGGAATCTGTCACATAAAAAGTTGTCTGTAGGGTATAAGTACGACTCTCGGCTCATTTCTCATCTAAAGCATCAAGCGCTCACACACCTTGACCAACGGAATGACAAAAGAATCAAAATACCAAAACATAAACTCTTCCAACAGCTCGCGTCGCTTCAAAGTGTCTGTCACGGGAACTCTTCCATGATAACATCCAGGTACTCCCGGAGGGATAAGCCAATCACAGTCAGTGGTGCTAAATCCTTGGAGGATATGATGAAGTGATATCGTTTCGAATCGTCGAGCCACAATGAATTCCTTGACGTCTGCAGTGCATAGTGAGTCGAAGCCGCAGAAGCTATCAGAGTACATACGGCTCTGTACCAACTTGAAATTCTTCCGAGATCCCCAGAATTGCTTCGGGATGACCATCTTCGTCACGAGCATGACATAACGGAAAACCTATAGGCACTATGAGCTTCACCTTGGAGAGGCCCGTTCCGTACATACCTCGACGTAGCTACATGTGAACTCGGTGAATCGAGGTTTATACATACCGTGCTTCCTAGCCTGAGAAAGCCCCTGAGAGAGAATTGAGTTTCCGTTTGAATCTAACGATACATCGCCATTATATCTCGTAGGCTGAGAGTCAAACCGAATAGAATGCTCGGAAACCATTTCCTGCTTCTATCAGAGACGAGTTTTTTATTCTGACGTGAGATATACGCACTAGGATAACGCTGCTATCCATAGCCTGGTTGTTGGCGCTAACGACCTGTGTGAAATCGACAATTAGGACGTGGAAAGTGTTGGAAACTCATGAATGAATATTACCTTTGAAGGGCAGACTTTGTCACGCAAGGGTTTGTAGCCGCATTTGCCATGCCTCCAAAGCATTTTCTCAACTAACGACAAGACGTCCTTGAGACGCTTGGGAGTCTTACAGTTGCCAAGGACCTACACCGCACGTCAAACTCATGCTCGGACATGAGGGAAACTCTCACCTTAATCTCCTGTTCCCTGTCAGAATAATCCGGTTGCTGGTAGCTTTCTTTCCGGTTTGCGACGAGGACAAAGACATTCGATAGACCATACTGTGAAGGGAAGATGTACTTGCTGAGGTGACGCGCATCCTTTGCAAGAGTGCGAGGATCTGGATCCTTATATGTAGCAGGATCGACACGAAGCTTCTTGAAGTACGACGGACGCAGACGATTTAAAGGATCTGCGGGGAATTTAGGGTAAATAATTCACAAAAAGAAACCCGCACGATAGTAGGGTAACCCAACAATAATTCTGAAGGCCTCGGGATCTCGAGAAGGCCTCACATAAAATATGCGGGTTCGTACGAGGCTTATATCTGCTGCAGTACGCCTTTTTGTCGTGAGCAGGACAAAGGTGGCTGAGGTTTGGATGACATTACTTCACCTCTGAATGGATTGGCTGAAAGCTTCTTTCGTCGAGGGTTTGACGGCTTGTTCACGGTAGTTCATTGTCGTCCTGATCAGTCTAAGACGTTTTCGGGGTTGCAGCTGCTGCGGGGTTTCCCTTTTTCGCTTTTGCACTCGATGGTGTGATCCATTATCAAGGAGCCCACCCCCCGACGGGAGTGAGGTGAATATCAGTGGTTCTCCCGTGAGTTGACATAGGCACTCGTTAGGCAGCGATATGAAAAGTGATGTCTTCAAAAGAAGGTGTAGCGTTGCGTCGGCGCCGATTCTGGGACCAACCTCAATACCTGTTTGATGGTTGATTCGAAAGTGTTACCTTTGCAGCATGAACTCCCACTCTGGTCCGTGCAAGGCGGTGATGACCGTGTTGATGAACCGATTGGATATCCCGGAGGACGATGTATGGAGTCGTTCATTGTCTGGAACCTACGCCCACGGTTATAAAATGCTGGAAAGGAAAATACAGAGCAACTTACACGCTGATATCCTATGGCAATAATGTTGTTGGGTCTCGCTCTCGAAGCCAGGAACAATCGCTCGTGAGCCTTCTGTATGATCTAATTGGACATATTCACCGCTCGACAAGTTAGAGTATGATGTATGCACGTGAACTCACGTCTCGCATATACATCAACGGGGGTGTAACCGCAAAGGATGGACGCTGCAAGGCATCCGATTTGAGAGCGACGTAGGACGTCTTGAGCAAATCGCAGTATGAGTCCGGATCATTGTCGGCGAGGATCGGAGGTATCCCTGAGCTGGGAGAATCGGAACTACTAGGAGAGGACAGAACGAGGATCTCCTGCAAGTATCTTTCAAGTGGAACTACCTCGTCGAAGTAGAGGTTGAGGACCGCAAGGGTGAGCGACCGCCGTGGGGCCACTGGCGCACTTGACATTTTGCAAAGAATCAAGTGCTCGCCGTCTCTTTGTCCTGTGCAAGTCGAGAAAAGGTGAAGACTCCGGATAGAATCCGTCCACCGGCACCAAAGGCGCATACACTCTGCCGTAAACACGCGACGCCACAGGCGCGTAGCGCACCCGAACGTCCCACAGCTGCAAGTGTCAAAGCCATGAGGGTTTGGTGTCATCTCCAAGGCTAGTGGACCATCAATTGATTGACCTATAATGCAGTCTAACATTCAGCTCGACGGAGTTGTCGCCGACATAGAACTCATAATGCCACTCGTTTTGTGGAACTCTA
The DNA here is from genome assembly GCA_038091015.1 of Boletus vermiculosoides. Taxonomy (NCBI): domain Eukaryota; kingdom Fungi; phylum Basidiomycota; class Agaricomycetes; order Boletales; family Boletaceae; genus Boletus; species Boletus vermiculosoides. The sequence goes on from JBBPNR010000404.1 coordinate 13,721, forward strand.
CCCAAACCAGTGACTCTCGAGATAATTATCGTCTCACGCGTTGTGCTCCTTGTCTGGCACTTGTCGACTGGTGCAGCATCTAACTACCGTGACCCATCACATCACCGCGATCGTGAAACTTACACAATACAACTACTGGGCAGTCATCGCTGACACGCTCCTCCAGAACCTGCATTCGATCATCGACGAGGATAGCAATGACAAAAACTCACAAGCACCGCGCTACAAGGGTAGGGTCAGTTGTCACAGGCTGTATGACCGGCACATACGCTTCTGTGCGGTTGAAAAGCATTTCTGTCTGGCCGATGCAAGTATTCAACATCCCAGTAACGTCGGTTCCGTTATGCAGGACTGCACACCCTGAATGGTATCCACCGCCGTGCATCCGGAATACCTCCCGCAGTCGGCGGCTCCGAGGCTACTCCTCCAGGTACGTGTACGCTCAAGGAAGTCAGCGGCCACGAATACAAGCAGAGGCAAGTATTCGTACTTCAAATGAAGGGAGTCTTCAGACGCTCCTAGCGGCCTACTGAACCAGTAAATACCTACAGGGGGATTTCACTATTGCCGCATCCAGCCTGGTTACCTACTGAGTACTCGTTTCATTCGCAGAAGGTTGTGGCGCAGCAACACCAAGGTTCCCTGTAAGTCGGGCAGACGTGGAGTCGACAAACAGCACCTTGGCATGAGAGACTGACCCACAGGAGGCGCCACGTAGCGATTGTTCTTGAAGCTAGTCACGGTCCGAGTCGTAATTGAGTATACGGCAGACAGACTGTGTCATACCACCAGAAACGTGGTACAATGCGGAGGCGACGGCGGTAAGCAGCATCATTCTGCATCCAGTTGGGTGGCTCGGCGAATGGGGGACCAAAGACCTTGGACACCGATGGGGATCCATCTAATGCCGTGGTCCTGTCCGGAAATCCGGCAAGGCCTCAAAAACGTCTTTCACCAAACTTGTCGCTTGGTTCTCAGAACAACACCCGACTGGGAAACCCACTACCGCGGTAAGTAGGGCACGAATGGAGAATAGATGTACTTGTGTGAGTCCGAGGCTCCTTTGGTCGAGGTTGGGTGATGCATCGTTGCGAAAATAGAGTAGACCGGCAGACCATGGGTAACAAGTTCACGAAATCTCCGGACCTGGATTAGCGCAGACGAACTCAAAAAACGTGATTGAGCATCAACTTACCACACCAGACTTGTTCCTGCTGGTGGCAAATATCCGGGTCAGTTATGGTGTGATTCCCGGTTTCGCAGATAGTTTAACGTCCTCAGATAGCCCAGACAGACAGAATATATATGCGCGGGGAAATGACTGTCCCCAGGAAAGACATGACCAAACATCTACAAGTAGAGCCCCTCCGGAGTACCCTCGTTCTTTCTGTATAGCACCTGCAAAAGGCAATGAGACTCACCACAAACGTGGGTGAACTACTCACCTTTTCCCTCGCCGTGGTAAAATCGGCTTTGGTCACCCGCATTCGCCGTTCTCTCAATGCAAGCAAACCTGCTTCCGTACATACTGCCTTGATATCGGCACCCGAGAGATCATCTTTCGCCATAACAAACTCCTCCAGGTCGACATCTTCACCCAAGCTCATCCGCGCTGTATGTAACCTGTGCGAGACAGGTGAATAACGTCAAGCAGGACAGTAGGTGCAACGTACCGGAAAATATGCCGCTTTGTCTTCACATCTGGTAGAGGGAACTCAATCTTTCGGTCGATCCGACCAGGGCGAATGAGAGCTGGATCAAGTGTTTCGATCCTGTTGGTAGCCATGATGACTTTGACATCACCACGCGTGTCAAACCCATCGAGTTGGTTGAGTAGTTCCAACATCGTCCGCTGAATTTCACGCTCTCCTCCCGAAGTCGAATCATATCTAAAAGAACGCCGGTCAAGACAGCCAGGTAGCTATACAAATCTCACGTACCGCTTAGTACCAATGGCATCAATTTCATCAATGAATACGATACTTGGGGCATGTTCTTCTGCTACTCGGAACATTTCTCGCACGAGTTTTGGTCCATCACCGAGGTACTTCTGAATGAGCTCAGAGCCTACGACGCGCAAGAAAGTGGCGGAAGTCTGGTTGGCGACGGCCTTGGCTAGAAGAGTCTTGCCTGTTCCGGGAACGCCATAAAGGATGACACCCTTGGGTGGCTTAATGCCCATCTCCTCATAGAGTTCTGGATGTGTAAGCGGAAGCTCAACAGATTCCTGCCGGTATTTTAAGCGAGTAATTTACAGCATTATCCATCATGCCTACCTTGATTTCTTGAATTTGCTGTTCGAGACCACCAATATCTGCATAACTCTCCGTTGGGGCTTTCTCGAGCTTCATGACGCTGACCAAAGGGTCCGTGTCATCTTCCAAGACGCCAACAACGGCCTGGTTCTTGTGGTGCAATAGTACTGAGCACCCGGGCTCGATGCGGTCTTTGTCGACAAAGCTCATGATTGGCACATATGATTCTGGCCCGGACGCAGTGCTGATGATGGCATGGTCGTCGTCGATGATCTCCTCCAGGGTTCCTACTGCCATTGGCGTGCCACGCAAATCATCGACTTTCGACCTCTCGTCTTGATTCTTCTCTTCTCTAGATGACTCCGGCTTCAAACGTTCTTGGTTCTGGATAAACTCTTCCTCAAGGATGAGGTAGTCCTTGATACGCTCTATCTTGAGGAGACGCAGACGACATCGCGTGCTCGGATAGATGGGAGGAAGTTTAGACGCAGTTGCGGGACCACGCTTTTTCTTCTTTCCAACCCGCGTTGGGAGAGGCGGCTCCCATTTCTTCTTCTGTGGTTGTTGGTCTTTCTCTTTCTTATCCTTGTCTTGGTTCTGGCCCTGGCCTTGAGTGGGCGGTATTCCTGAAGGTGCGTTACCCTGCGAGCGGCATTAGCGAGTGTACGACGTCGAAGGAGGGGTGGTACACACCATCTTTGCGTTTCTCGTCGAGCGGAATGGACAGGATTCCTCGCGACGCGTCAGTCATTTACCGATATGGACTGGCACGACCGTGGAAATATCCACGTGACCACGCCTACTACATCCGATTGCCGCGCCGAGTAACACGACCGCCCGAAACTCGAGCGTTCCAAGGTAACGCACATATGGCCTCGGAGACAGCACCATTAACATCTTCTTCCAGGTTCATCGAAGCAGGCATGTTCAATGTCGCGTTGATTCTATGTATGCTGACCGTCCATCAGACGAGGATGACGATGACCTGGACGAACAAGATATCCCCGGATTCACCGCACCAGGTCTACCGGCGCCAGCCATAGACAAAGGAAAATCGCGCGCGCCAGAGCCAGTCGCACAGATGAGCAATGCTAGATCACCTGCACAGGGGGTCTCAGGTAACATTGGTAGCTCGAACGCGCCACACAAGCCCGCTAGACAGACGGTGGGTGGTATCCGCGTCGAAACACGGTACGCGTCGTTCGTTCAGTTTGGTTATTCAACTGAAAACCACTTCCATATAGATACACGGGAGTCGACACCCTCGACGAGCCCGTAACTAAAACGATCGTTCGTGTTAACCCTTGACCCCTTGCACCGCACTGACCGCTGACGTGTAGGCGCGTGACCTTCTCTCGATATACTCGAAACTCGTTCAAGTATTGTATCCCCGTAAAGCCACTGGGCGTGAAGTCTTGAGGTATGTTTAATCATCAGTTGGAGAACATGATCTAACCCATACCAGGGATTGGGATCTTTGGGGGCCTTTATTACTTTGCCTTGCCCTTGGTATGATGCTTAGCGTGAATGTACGTTGTATGTCTGGTCCTTTTCTGCACGACGCGACTCATTTTCGTTGAAGGCACCGGCTAGCCAGGCTCTCGGGATATTCACAAGTGTAGTCGTGATCGTCTCCGTTGGGTCCCTTGTAGTGACTGTTCAGGCAAAGGTACGCTTGAGAAGTACTTCCAATGGTGCCTTTTACAGATATTTTTTGCCCCTAGCTACTCGGAGGGCGAGTGTACGTATAAGCACGAATTCGGCGGTATGCAAGGGTTTGACTGTTTTTTAAAGCTCATTCTTCCAGGGTCTATGCGTTCTGGGGTACTGCATAGCACCTTTGGACATTGCGGCATTTATATCCTGCTTTGTCGACATCATATGGGTACGTGCACCGATTGCACTAGCCGCATGGGCTTGGTGTATCTGGGGTAATTCGCCATTCTTTCTGTTACATTGTTCACCACTCACTGTGACAAAACAGCCTCTGTAAACTTCTTGGATGGTACGAAGATAGAACAACAGCGTATTCTTCTTGCCGTATATCCTCTGTTGTGAGTTGTTAATCACCTCTCTGCGCCACGTTCTGTCTGAACTTCCCTAGACTCTTTTACTTTGTGTTAGCATGGATGATTCTGATACAATGATCGCCTCGTCCACGGGATTCGTATGTTACATGAATGTAGTTCTTGTTTGCTGTGTTTCCAAGAACTGTATGCAATCTCCCGATCGAAATCTTTTTCGGTAAATATAGCCAAGGAGGTACACGAGACTGAAGTTAGGAAAGGCTTTCGCACTGCCTGAGTGTATCAGAGACCCCTTCGTCTATAGCACATCGATGCCTCTGAGGGTAGGATACGGTGATGTGTTCTCGATGACAAGTTCAAGGATTGGAACTGATACTAGGATCCGTACACAGTCCGCGAGCACTTTTGCTCCCCCTTGCTCCAGTTTGCGGCCGCCGACCAAGATAAGACGTTCACGCTCATAGAATGTCCTAGTATGATTTGCAACACCTCGTGTTTTGATTATCGATGAATGTCCATGATGCTAGGTGGGACGGGCCAGCTGATCTCCCGTCTGACAAGTGACGAGATCGACATTGCAATGTACGTCTCCATTTTCTCTACGACACTGTACCTGGGGTGTCTTATCCAGCTACATACACACATCCCGTTGATACGACAGAGCCCTTACGGATCCACTGATAGCGGGCATCGCAAAGGGATCCAAGGCGTACAAACTCGTCGGGAGTTATGTCACCTCCCCTCTGAGATGGTACGTTCACCTTCCCATTCGAGTGTCGTCCCAAATGAAGATACAATAAGCTAACGGACGGTCCGGTTGATGCCGTATTGTAGGGCTGTGATCACAGGATCCAAGGACTCTCCGTACAAGCAGATATCCGATCTCGAGGGTACGACGCTCGGGATCTCCAGGCATGGCAGGTAAAGCCCTTCACCCCCTCTGTCTTTATCGTACCGAGAACCCACACCCTTCGTACCTGACCGGTCGGGGGATAAACACAGCGGTAGCCAAACCATGGCATACGTGATGGCTCTACAGCAAGGTTGGTCCACCGACAACCTCCGATTCCAGGGTACGTCAACACACGTCGTTCCTGTGTATACCCCCCATATCTAGCCACCATGATTTCCCCCGCAGTCAACAATGATATCCGCGGCCTGATCGGTTCCGTAAACGACGGATCGACGAGCGCGTTTATGTGGGAATGGTTTACCACTAAACCGTTTGCTGACGCTGGAGAGTGTCGCTTTGTACGTCCCAACACTGCCCTGTCGGCCCGGGCGGGCTCCGAGCCCGCCCTTTCCCCTCTCTCTGTCACTGCGGACATTGATCAAAATAACTCATGCGCTCGAATTATATTGGTTAGATTGGCGAAGTTCCGACGCCGTGGCCGTCGTGGCTCATCGCAGCACATCCCACACGCGCAGCGCCCACTGGCGTGCGCGAATTCCTAGATAGGCTCTCGGGCTACGTACGAGCGTTTACTTCCCCCGAGCATCGTGCAGGCCCGAGCGTGGCGTTCATCCAGGAAACGTTTGGATATCCGGAAGAGGACGTCAAGGTGGGACAATGGATTTCTCTCTCTCTTCATCGTCAAGGGTCCCTGTGGCGTGATTGTCGTGCTTACTTTGGTGTAGGCATGGCTACAGGGCGTTGCGTACCCAAACGACTGCGCAGAAATTCCGGCCGACGTTATTACCAACACCCTTGCGTGAGTGTTGTACCGAGGTTGTTACGACGGGAATACGCTGACATTGTTCCCACTAACTCGTTAGTGTCCTCCAAAAGGCAGGTGTGGTGACAGCCCCTCAGGGGGGATTCGATTTAGCACAGTTCCTGGGCGCTGGTATCGTTAAGCTTACTTGATGCTACTCTACTATCGAACTAGCAGCTCCGAGATTGCGTAATGTAACGGTGAATCGATTTGTTTTACCTGAGAAATGGAAATCGCGTTGTCTTCGCTAAAAAAGGAGGGCGAAGGATTGTCCGTGACAACATTAAGCAATTACATGGAAGAAAGCAGGTAGAGGGATGTGTGGGACTAGATCGTTACAATACGTACAATGTTACGAATACAGTGTCCGTCGAACAAGCAGTGTCAAGTGTTGCAAGTAAAATGTATAATCTAAATTCAAAACGTCCTATGATAGTTAAGAGCAAATCAAACGAATATCCATTGAATTGTTTTTTGGTGGAAGTACAGGTCTAACAAGTCTGTGGACAGAGATGCATGAGCGGACACGGACGGCAAGACAAAAAGATTGCTTACCGAAGCCAAATGCGGCCCCCGCCGCTTTTTTCTCGTACAAGCTCCCAGATGAATATTTCACCTGCATAACCGGAAATGCAATCGATGAGAGTCTCTCTGCCTTCGTGAGTCCCTTCTGCCTCGAGGACCCACTCGCCCCGCCAGCCATCACCAAGTCCATCGTCGACATCCATGAAGCCCATCCCGACACGTGCGCGCGCTATCCACATGTACCTTTTTGCCATCGCCCAACCACCGGGTGAGTGGGGACTCGGGACGCGTGTCGCGGTGTTTACAAGCGAAGTCTCAGGAACACCTCCACCACCCGGCGGCGCAAATGTGAAGGTAGGGTTCACGTTAGAAGACATGAGGTGGGTGTAGTAGAAGGGCGAAGGGAGGCTGAGAGGGTCCGGGAGTGGCGGTGGGGCAGGAGGAGAAAAGGGGATGAGAGTATTGCCATCAAAGAGTAGCCAGGTATTTCGAGATGTAGACCGTTCTTCGGGAGAGAGATCCAGTTGAGATTGTGTGCCTTCTGGAGTCGAGGGGACATAACCAAAGTTGCAAACGACGTCTCCGGTGGAGAGGTACTCCCAAAGCCCCCCGACATGGAGTTGTGCCTCGCAAGCTGCAATGGCATCGGGGGAGAGGACATTGCAAGGGACGAAGACGCGAAGGACAGGGGCACGAGTCCTTGAAAGTGCGAAGGAGAGATCGTGGGGAGAGCTGGGCATACGTAGGTCGTATTGTGCTTTTCGAATGGAGGGCGGGGGTGAGCTACCGCTGATTGAGGATGCACACGAAACATCGGCAGAGACGCTACGTTTGTGGGTGCCTGCAAAGGGACGGGAGATGTTTTCCTCGGAATGGGAGGTGGGCCGGGTGTCGGAGAAGGGAAGGATGGGCGGGGCATTTGGGACACTTCGTGGGGCGGCGGAGCGTCTCCAAGGAGCTTCGTAATACTTGAGCGAGCGCGGCTCCATTGGTGGTGGGGGCCGAAGGTGAGGAGCACCAAAAACGGAAAGTTTTCTGTTGCGTGCCTTGATCGGGGGTTGTGCAGTGGGATCGGACCGTGATAAGGGGCTGGACGTGTTTGTCCGCGAACGCGGGGCACTGGTTGAAGACCGGTTGTCTGAAGAACTGTGAGCACTGACATCAGAAGACTGGACCTCGGAGAGATCGGACATGTAAGATAGCGGTGCTGGGAAAGTGAGCTCGCGGAGGACACGAGGCGGGGAGCCGGGTGGTGATGGAAACCGAGGGGGCTGCCGTGGCAGATCGGAGTCGATGGGTAACGGGAGAGGAGAGCTATGGACGAGTGACTGTAAGAAAAGGACGAAACGGGAATGTGTGCTTGCAAGGGTAGCGAGCCGAGTAGTCATTGCTGCGGATGCGCTGTCGCTGGCCGAGTCGTGAGCAAGAGGCCTCGAGAGACTGGCGAGGGCATGCATGGGATACTGGTGCAGCGGGACTCGTTGGGAGAGTACTGGATGATTTAAAACGAGGGATGGTCAACATGGACATGGGAAAAGGAAGGAAGGACGAACATAGGAGATGGAGGTCGTGGATAGTGACGTCGACGGCCTGGAGTGCGGAGAGATCCCTCTGCCGCAAAGCTACATGGTAACCTGGTAGGTAACGAGAGAGAATGACGTCCCTGATGCCGCGGGAGGCCCAAAGACGCCTGGTTCCAGAGCAGGTCGCAATGAGGGCATAGAGATCGTCCCAAGTAGTAAAGTGGACGATTCGGGCGAAGAGGCGGGGTTGCCGCAGAGCCAGCACGGTATTTCTGTGCATGTTGCGCCAAGCCTTGGACTTTACCAAGGGGGTGGAGGGCTTGGGAGGGGAAGCCAGGACGGGATTGAGTTGCCTGGGGAAATCGGGGATTTGTTTTCGAGAGTGTTGGAGGTTTCTCGGAATCGAAGGGAGTTCGTGGGGAAGGGGCGGGAGGGGACGGTCTTCGGTTGAGGGGGGCTCAGAGGATGTGGAGGAGGAGGAGGATGCATCTGAATGAGTGAGTGAGGGAGTTCTATAGTCTGGGTAGGGATCCATGTTCAGGAAGGGAAACATAACCCGGTTACTTACATTTCTATCGTAAACACTAATAATAATATAATCATTAATTTATATCTATTTGTACTTCATCGACTTTGCTTTGCAACTTCCATGGCACAGGTCAGTACTAGTACTCGATCCCAAGAGACCCTCACTCACTCTCTCCCATAGCCACACACTCTCGAGCGTGACATCTTCGGTGACGGCTCTGAGCTTTCTTCAGAAGAGGAAGGCATGTCTTCTCCCTGCCCTCTCGCCTCTTACACCCTCATCTCTCTCCAGATGTCCCTCAGCACCGTCAGCGTCCGAGACCCGCGCCCGTCGAGCAAGAAGTCTCTGCCTCGTCCGCCGAGTCGAGCGATGCGTATGAACAGGAGCGTCTCGAGAAACAAAAACGCAAAGTCAAGCGCCGCCCAGATGACCGCGATGCTCGCCAGGCTCAGAAAAAGCGCAAGCGGAAACAGATCACCGAACAAGACTTGAACGATCTTCCCCCAGAAAAGGGTTCGTCTTTCCCTCTATCCCACTGGCATATTTCCAAACCCTCCTCCCAGCGAACAAGATTCGACTCGAGATGCACCTCGACGCCATCCTTAAACCAAAAAAGGGTTCTCGGCAAAAGAAACGCAAAAAGGACGACGAGGACGCTCTCGATCGCTTCGCAGATGAAGAGGTCTCACGTCTTCGTGAAGCCATGCTGGGTGCCGCAGCCGACGACGAACAGGCGAACCGCGAAAAGCTACCTGCGACAAACAAACTCAAATTCCTTCCCCAGGTCATGGAGGTTCTCCGCAAGTACGCTCCACCCCATCTATCCTCTCCTTCGCCCCCTGCTAATTGTGTCCATGTAGGCAATCCCTTTCACAATCCATCATGGACAACAACCTTCTCGAGGGTGTCCGCAGATGGCTCGAGCCACTTCCAGATCGCTCCCTCCCCGCTTTGAACATTCAGCGTGACTTTTTCCCGATCCTAAGGAAAATGGAGTTCATCGATAGCTCCGTTCTCAAAGAGTCTGGTTTGGGTCGCATCATCCTATTTTACACCAAGTGCAAACGTGTCCACCCTGACATACAGCGCATCGCCAACGATCTCGTCTCCGCCTGGTCCCGTCCTATCATTAAACGCAGCGCCTCTTATCGCGACCGTGTTATTCCCACCGCACCGGAAGCCGCTACGGAGCGTGCCAATGAACGTCTCAACACTATCCTCGCACGTGCAAAGGAGGGCGAGAAGAACCGCATCAGAAAGAACGCTGTCATGATTCCACAAAGAGAACTAGGCAACTACACCGTCGCACCCAAGACCAACGCAGGTGTCATGAAATCCAGCCACACTGTGGAGAATGATATCGCACGCCGAAAGCTCAACGCAGAGCGCATGAGGAGCCTGTCGAGAAAGATGTCCACAAAACCATAGGTGTACGGTGGGTTTATAAGTTGCATCTGGCCTAGAACTTATATTTGTACGAGTATGTTCCTTCTACGTTAATAGTCCACTGTCTTGCCGGAATATCACGAGTGTAGCCAGTCCTACTTATCATCATGCTCCGACCGTGAACGCACGTTGCTCATTGCAGGGAACTATACTAGTTGACCGTCACCCAGGCTCCCGTAGGCAGACCAAAGTGGAAGATGCTCGTTCCTCCGCAACATATCCTTGTCATAATCAAACATGTACTGGTTCGTGGATGTTTGCGCTAAAGTTCCAAGTTAACCTCTGAACACGACCAAGCTCGTAGCCATGCATGACCCGGGTGTGCAATCGACTTCCATGATCTGGGTCCCTATCGCAGGGTGCGAAGTCTCGGGTAAATTTATTCCACTGTTGCACATGGTTCAGAAGCCAGTGCCTGGTGGGCAAGTTCCCCTTGACATATGCTCGTTTACGTGTTGTTTCAATTGTCGCAGTCGCCAACTGCTTCGCGGCGATCGCAGTCGTACGGTCGGAGAGTGCTCCAGCGCTGATCGCTACATAGTGAACTACACCGTGAGCTTACAGATGGCTAAGTATATGCTTGTTAACATTCAGTCAAGAAACCGCAGTGAGACAGGTGAGAATGCCTCTGTAGTGACTGCATTACTAGTGACTGAACAGTGTTGTTGCCATAGCCAAGCCATGACTACGGCGATTGAATGCATGGCCCACCAGCCGTACTCCGGTTGCCATGTCATGAGACTATTTCTCGTGCCTGTGATCTATTCCTTGCCGTCACTGCAAATCTGGCAAGACGGCACTGTTCCCCGACGACACAGAGCCGATGACGAGCTGCGAGTGCTAGAGCGGGGATACCGAACAGTGTCACGCTCTCGACCTCGAATGCGACTAAAAATGGCACACACCCTGTGAAACACGTTGGCGCACTGCACCGCCAGCGGTCTGCTTCGAGGCGAAAGTACTCACTCCTACGCGGAGCACCCGAAGCTCTTGATTCAGCTCGTTGGTTAAAATTAAGCTGCCACTTCGGCTTTTCCTTGGGTATATAAGATCACCGGTAGTCGATTTGTCCTCTTCGTTCGATCTGCTTCTTCTAACTCGTTCATTGTTCGGGATGAAGTTACAGAACCTCGCGATACCAGTTGCGCTCGTCCCATACGCACTGGGGTTTCCGCACCTAGCGAACTTCCCTGAATACCGCTCGCTCGCGGGCTTGTCTCCAGAAGAGGTTCGGGCTGTGGCGCGATCTTTTAGTAGCACCCCCGGTGCACAACCTCTTCCGCCTCCCATCAACGACACGT
>JBBPNR010000405.1:0-25016 GCA_038091015.1 Boletus vermiculosoides
CGTGCACTGAGCATTCGACGCAACACCCACCCCTGCTGAAGGTTATTCCCAGCGGCACTCCCAAGTTCGGGCTACGCAAGGTCTTTCCTACCCGTGACGACGATGTATGTACTCGCCTGCAGTCGCCCCATGATAGATGTGGGACTTGTGATGTCGTTCACCATCGCTCCCGGACGACCGTCAGCAACAGTCACGTCAAGTGCTGCGCTAGCATCGGAGTCACGACTCACGTACATCCCGTGGTTGGGCATCACTGCATCCGTTACTCGTGCCCCGGATGCCCATACAGTCAAAGCTATGAGGGCGTTGTACTTTGTATGTTGTACGGCATTATGGACGCGAGAAAACACGCGACCTTCCTGGGTGCTTCATCGACGAGGGGTGGCGGGAGGAAACGCTGCCTCGAATCTCCAAGTGTTGTGACGGGCACGCTTGGCTGGACTCTATCTGTGGAAGTGACCCGGGCGATTGGGATCTCTCGAGGCTTGGGTGGGATAAAGCGTGGACTTAGGCATTGTGGTTCACGCAGAAACAGAAGAAGCGTTATTTACTTAATTGCTGACTATTGGCTCGCGTTTTGGTCGCAAAATAGTATGTCTCATCGCCTTTATGACCATATGGCGACCATTCGAAGATCTTGCAGTCTCAGGTTGGTCTCATGTCTCCGAACACATCTTTCCGAGCCCCCATCTCACCTGTCGTATCATCTCAGACATTCGATGTCTTCTCTTCGGTCCAGCGGCGTTCACCGTATTTAAGAAGATACTCGCTCCTTGCAGCCGGTCATCGCCGCTTGGACCTGAGAATCCCGACCCTCTATTCCATCGCTCTCCCCCTCGGTAAGAGTACAGGTTACAGGTAGTTCTGTCTCGGTCCGGCCTCGGGTATATCACTGTCGTTCCCGGTTTGACCACTTTCAATCTAGGCTGACGTGTTGGACACAGACAGTCTGAACAGATGAACGGTCCCATCGCAGAGCAACACTGGGCTGTCGCCATGGCAGAGACAGTCTGCATTGCGGGTTGCACTTGCATTTTCTGCAATAGACGTTCGGTATGTGTTAGATTGCTCACCTTTGGATCCCGGCTCACATTGAGTCACAGGACTCTGATGCTCAAGCAGATCACACACCCACCACCCCGAGATCCCGCCCACGAAGGCATGTTCGCCGTTCGTTGCCTTCTACGAGTAGCATCATGGAAGTGTTGTACCCATCGTCGTACCTGGGTACCCCTCCCGCCTTTCCTGACCCCCCTTCGTACTTTCCGGTAGACACTCATCCTTCCACTGCTCAAGGGAATCACAGAGAACGCACGAAACACACTCCGCTAATCTCCTCGACAACGACTACTGCAGGGGGAACGCTCCCACCATCCGGTCATCACAATCCCCTAGTCGATGCACCCTCACTGACGGGAGTCCCATCTCCGGGCGCTCCTTCTGGGAGAGTCCGACCGGCCGAGCCTAATGCTCCCGTTGTCGGCTTAGGAATCGATATCTTGGAAGTGGCTGAACCACTACCTGCTTATTCCCGTTTCGACGAGAGTCGGTCACGCCTCCCCGTCGCTTCGGACTTGTTGGGGCCGTATCCGCATATTTCGGTGTTTAACACACCTCCGCAATGATGGTGGCAGAACGGAGTGGAATTTGGAAGGGGCAAAGGACAATTGATCACGGACAGCATAGAGGAAGCAACGTGTCCATGTCTCAATTATATCTTATTTGACGTCGGTATAGTTTATGTTTATCTACTTGTAACCTCAAGGATACGAGCGTCAAGCTAAGACAGTAATAACTTAACGAGTACAATAAGTAAAGTATTCAAAATGTAGTAAAGTAGTATCTCATCTGAGTGTAGTTCGGGGCTAGCGAGCTGAGGTGCGCTATCTAACGCACGAGTATAAATGGCCCTCACATCGTCACGGCGGTTTGACCTCAGGCCATCTGACAAAACTTGCAGCATTCAATCCTTCCCGGTTGTGACTGACAGTCCCGTAACACGTGACTGCTCCACATCACGTGCGTCACGTGCCTCGCGACGCGTTAGCTCGCGTCATTAACTTACCAAGAACCATCGCATACAAAATTGTTTCCAGCAAACGAACAGGTACTCGGATTTTCTCCAACCAACACTAGACATCTGGCTCAAACAATACGAAGAGAATTGAAAACCATGTTGCCATACAAGTTCGCACCACCTTCCCAGAAAAAGGACACAAACCAAGTAGGCGCTGCTTTCGGTAACCTACTTAAAAGATCAAATTTCGATGTGCCCACAAACGCGACCCTCACTGAGAATACTCTGAAAAGGGGGTTTGATGGCAGTTTCTCACACTCGCTTTCATCACGCCACGTTGAGTTGCACGCTCTGGGCAGCTCAGCTTATCCGCACCATACCCAAGGAATCATAGATAACAAGCCACCTACGTCTGCGGCAGTAAGTCGATCCGTCGCTCACTTCTCTATTTCGCATTCGTTTTTGAACGGTTTACCCGTTAGGGAACATCTTCTCAACTCAAGGATGAGCCAATAGGTGCGTATATGCGCGTGGACGCTATCGTGCATACCCAAATGATGAGTTTGATCGCATAGATGCAGAAATTAGTTCGAACTCACGCGCATTCGCATCGTCTACTTCGTCTTTAAGAGACTATCCCAAGAGATTTGTCAAGGCGAACACACAGGAACTTGACCTGAACTCTTCTGGATGTGAAATTGCGGCCGACATCCTCTTGGGTCCTGTGACAGCCAACTACAACCGGTTGCAAAAAGAATGGACCGAACAGGTGTGCACATTCCTGCCTATTCTTAGACCCCTAATTCTGCACTATTTTTGACTTTATGTGCAGCGTGACTATATAACGGACTTAGAATCGCGACTAGCGGCCAAGAACGAAGATATTACTAGACTTTCAAGGGATCGTTCTCAGATGGAAACCGCACACAAGCAGGCAATGGACAAGCATCGAGATGCACTTAGCCGAGCTGCGAGATGGTGTGGAGTAGCGGTCGTTTCCTCGTAGCTTTCTGATCCATTTACCCGCGTAGCTACTCCGCGCTCAAATCCGAGTTGGACGATCTTAAACTTTCAACGGAGTCGTCATTACTAATTATACCAGAGGCGAAGGCGACCATGGAGAGTTTGGTAGCTTTGCGGGATAGCGCACAGATCAGTCTTCGAGGTTCGTCCTGTTATCTAACCATCTCTTCCCCATCCAATCCACTGGGACTTTCGCCAGACTTTGAATCTATGTTTGGTGACGATGGTCGGCTTGTTTTGACCGCTGAAACAAGAGAAATAGTCCATGAACTCCGTTCCGAGCTTTCGAAGAGTAGGTCGGTGGTCTGTCAGGGGCAAGTTGCACCAACTATCGTTTTCGCAGCCCAACAGGTGGCAGACCTGCTTCGTGATAAACTACACACCATGGGCAGTGACTTAGCAGAAGCGCGAGCTCGGATCTTGGAATTGGAAGAATTGACTACAGCGGATAGGAACCGATCTGAATCAACCAGCCTCACAATCCGCCAGACGGGTAAGGTGTCGTCATTGCACGAATAGAATGCTGATGATCAGGAAGCCGATCAAATGGCCGAAGTCACGCGATACTTGCAAGAACAAAAGCACGAGTCGATACGGGCTACAACGAAGGCTTATGAAATGGAACAACAGCTGGTGCATGCCCAGACACGGTAAAATGTACCACGCCCTCAACCGACGACATCACTAATTTGGGTATACATGGTAAGATTACAAGAAGCGCAGTCCATGATAACCTCCATGAGGGAAGAGTACGTTCTTCCATTCCACTCCCTCGCGTATCACGGGTTGACCGTCATCGCCAAGAATGACTGCGCGCGAAGAACTTCATGAAGAACACGGTGCAAAGCTCCGTACCCTTCGCCACACGATCGACTTCCAGGAAGGAAATGTGAAGACTCTTGAAGCACGGTAACTCCGTCATTCGTGTATGATATTTCTCTGAACTCTAATTAGGATTCGGAGGGCAGAAGAAGAGCTAGTCCAAGCTCTAAATCACAATCATGAGTTGCAGGGTCGGCTTGACTCTGCGAAGGGCTTGGAGAAGAATTTGACACAACAAGCATCGCGGCTACTTTCAGAACGTGATGAAGCCAAGGAGAAACTGCAATCAGTTGAACGTCGGCTTGCTGAAATGCAAGCCTGCGAAAAGTCTTTATCCTCTGACA
The DNA here is from genome assembly GCA_038091015.1 of Boletus vermiculosoides. Lineage (NCBI taxonomy): Eukaryota > Fungi > Basidiomycota > Agaricomycetes > Boletales > Boletaceae > Boletus > Boletus vermiculosoides. The sequence goes on from JBBPNR010000405.1 coordinate 4,207, forward strand.
TGGCAAAAACATTGATCGAGCGCAATGTCCTTGTGGACAAACTGAAATCGTTTGACGACGTCAAGCGCGATGTCGACATGTATCGCGAAAAGTAAGGATCAATCTTGTCGGGGTATTGTCATTCGCTCAGCTTACTCAGGTACGTCGAATGTCAGGCCTCCTTGAAGGTATGAGCCGTCTGTTCGTGCTCTGGCATTTTTCTCCCACTGTGTTTGCAGGTGCTTCAGGAACGATTTGACGATCAATGCGTGACATTGGGTGCGTCAAAGGAATCCATTGGCGAACTGCAGGTAAACACTCGTTATTCCGTGCGAATGTTATCTTGAAGTATCGTCCGAGCAGGAGCACCTTCATGCAGCAGAACGTCAAGCAGCCGTTGGTGTCCATCTTCCACATACATTGTCAACCATACTGATTTTCCTTCCAAGGAAACGTCGCTTGAATCCAAATGCGAGATAATCCATCTTCAAGAACAGAACGGAGTGTTGAAGGCCAGACTTGATCGTGCGGACAAGGAGATTGAAGCGAAAACTGCATCGTTCCAAGCCCTTCAGATCGAGTTGTCCCGCAAGGAGGGCGCGTTCCAAACGTTGTTGGAAACAGAGAGGTTAGGCAGGAACGAAGCGTTTAGCCAAGTGCAGGAAACGAAAGCTAAGGTTGAGTCACTCCTTACGGAGCTTGCTCAGAAAGACTATCAAATGCAGGACATGACTAAACGGCTCGCCGTGGCCGAAGCCCCGTCCACTGAACGCGAGCGAGAAGTGGCAGCGCTGAAGGTGCGCGTCGCCGAGTTAGAAGCAACCGAAAAGCGATTAGCAAACCGAGCTGTGACTATTTCCCGCCGATACGAGAACAATGACTTGGTAAATTCCATTTCCCTCGTTGCTCTGCGATGACGGCAGCTACCACCCATAGAATGACGACGAGAAGGCATTGGTTGCTCTGTTAATGCAGAAGGCCCGAGCAATCCACGATCGGGAGATGGTCGAGAAGACCAACGAAATTAAACGGGTATGTGTTACATGCTATCGTGAATGGAATACCTATCATTTGCTCAACTGTTTGGAGCGTGACAATATTATTAAACAACACGAGGCAAGAATCGCACAACTGGAAAATGTCCTGGCTCGCCGGATCTACGATGAGGTTGGCGAAATTCGGTTCGGCGTTCTCGCTGACCCGAATATGCAAAATTACAGTCCTGGTCGGCATCCGCAAAAGGTACTGACGAACAAAGCAACTCAATGGCCGTCGATGTTACAAAGCCGCAGTCGTCCGATCATCAGCCGGAAACCCGCGGCGCTGGACACGAGGGCCCCTCGACCAACGCAACTCATAGCGCTGCCAATGGGACCTCCGTGAATCCTTCTATCCCTGGCGCTTTGAGTCGATCAACTGGCTACTCCATTTTTGCCAAACTTTGCAGAGAAGACACCGATGACATCGCAGGCTTCGAAGATGAAAACGCACCAGTGGCGACGGGGAAACGAGTCATGTTCGCCGACGACGTCGAGGACGAGTCCTCGCGGCCCGCGCGGCGAGTGGTGCATCTATTTGTTCTATTCTGTCGTTCATCCGTTTCTGACCGCTCCTTTCCGCCACACCTTTCTTCCCTGCTTCCTTTCCGCCCCTCTGCTTTGTGTCGCCCTCACGTATAGAAGCACGGCAAGGGAACTGGGGTGGAAAAATTGGTCGTCGACCAGGTTTGGTTTTCTCCCGCGTGTTTCTTCTTGACTCGAGCTCCTTGCAGACCGTGGTCCCGGCTTCAGGCACTGGAAGTGGCACTGGCAACAAGAAGAAAGCACCAAGACGTCGTTAAATTAAAATCGCCACGTATTCGGTCTCGGTGGACTTTACTGCAGACTCCTCTCGTATTTCTTTCGTCGAGCTTTTTTCCATTCTCTTTCGTCGCACCGCTAGTCTGGTGTCGCGCGTATGCATTCAAAACAGGTTCATAGAAAAAGGAGAGAAAGAAATAGTTGACATTGATACAAACATGAGTCGGTATGGACGGATAGGTTATACAAGAGCATGTGGAATGCTTGGCAACAAGACGTGCGAGCAATGGTGTGTAAGTGCGATCAGGGAGAAGCTACGATCATAAAGCGAATCGAACAAGGACACGTGCAGGGGGCGGGATATACAGAGCACAGCGGCGATATACGACACGTAAGCAAGATAGAGATAAAACGTCCAAGAAGGTATCAGTATGCAGTCATGATTGAGGGGTAAGCACAGCGTCCAGCAGACGGGAACGTCCAAGATACCAAGAAAAAAATACAATACAATGCGTGGCGTGACAAGGGCAAGGAAAGGAGGTGGAGGGAGCAAAGGATGTATATATACAACTGTGGCAAAGGAAACGGAACGCCTCAATCTGGGAGGCGTAGTGTGTCGCCTTCGAAAATAATGTCACCCTTGTCTGAGAGGGCAGCAACAGCTTTAGCAACTTCAGCAGTGTCAAAGTCTTCGTGTTTGTCCGGTGGCATAGCGGCGTTGAGGTAAGTCAGTAACGAGGATATCGTCATGTCGTCAGTCGATTCGTAGGTAGTCATGAAGAGATACGCAATGGATGAAAATATGAAATTCATGCTGCAAAACAACAAAGGGATGATCAGCAATCCCGTTTCTCAAAGTAATAACGATAGAATGATAAAAATAAACAGAACAAGACGTGAAGAAAAGGAAAAGGAATGACTAGAATCACGTACCGGCCATGTACCGAGTCCAGATCTGCCAAGCCCAAGATCAGCCTTCGGGGTAACCTGTTTGCCAACATCCCCGATTCCACTGAGGCAACACTATCTGCTTCATATTTGCCTTTGGGACGTATCGCACGCGCGGGTTGTGTTTTCCGAAGGGAGGCACCACTCATTGTGGCATCAGAAGATGTTGCTAGCCATGGCGGACCGAGCCGATTGTCAGCGCCATCGACCAACCGCTGTTTCTTTGCAGAAAGTGGGGGAAGTCGAGATTCTGTCGGTATTAGAGCCTTCAATTTACGTCTTTCTTCCGTCCGATTGGATTCGAGTCCGTCAGCAGGACCGTCGTCAGAGTCAAGTTCGTCCTCAGCGGAAGCGTCGTCGTCGGTGAGGCTATCGTCTGCAGCGGGTTGGCCTCCATTGGCCCTCATGTCGGCTGCTTGAGCGGCTTTTTGTGCGCGCCTCTCGCTAAACCCAAGAAAATGACCCACAAGGTCCGCCCCATATCATAACGAATGAACGGTAAGCAAAGGGAGAAAGATCCACTCGTGTGAGACAGAGGGACAGGGATTTAAAAAGATGACTCACTGTCTGGCTAAACATTTTCCACGATGCTGCAACCATGGGTATGCACAGTAAGAACTGTCTTGCCTGAGCTGCACCCATTTCTTGCAGAGAGAACAGAACACTCTATTTGGTTCAACCTCTCCGACGAGCGGGTCTGCTCTGAGAGTGGCGGCGCGTTGCTCAGCGTTTCGCCGGCGAGACTCATGAGCTGGAGGGAAGCTAGTCGGCGTGAGGTCCTTGAACGAGGGAGAGGGAGAACCTGGAACGCCACCAGACTTAGGTATGACAGCAGAGGGTTCTAGGTTTGGTTGTAAAATAGGTCGCGAGCCTCCTACATGGAAATCGTTTAGTTCACTGGGACCGGCAGGGTGGGAGGGTGCATCATCGGCGTGAGATCTGGCCATGCTCAAACATAAGCGCAAATAACGCAAAAGACGGAAAGACGGACCTGAAACTCGAGGAAGGCTCCAGTTGACTTGGGGATGTAGCCGATTGACCCACGTACTTCTGACAAACCGAGCGGTGTTGCAACCACTTTTGCACAGCTTGCATATGATTTTCTGGACTGACTGGAAGCCACTGGTCACAGATGTTACACAGTACACGCTCGGCGTCGAACTTGCGGACATCAGGATCCTTGGATAGCAGAGAGTTGCGCTCTTCCAAACCATAATTATTCTTGGTATTTCTGTGTGATAATGGTGAAATTCGGTGGCAACCGGATAAGCTAATATATATACTTACATTTTCTTTGATAGGCAACTCTTCCTATGGGCGTCCCATGGAATGGAACAATACGTGGAATTAGGGCGCAGGCGAATCCACTTGTCACAGGAAGCACACAAGACGCGATAGGCCTCGAATTGGGCGACGTAGGGGTCTGCACGCAGGTAATCAATACGTTCTTCCTCTGACCGCTTAGCACGGCGTCGTTTTGGTGGCGGATTTGCAAGGGCCTCTGCGGTGCTCTCTGGAGTATAGATCACTGGCTCTGGAACTGACTGGGTAGAGTTGGCACTGGGGTGCGCGATGCGTCGATGGATAATATCACAGACACATGGACATGACGTACCACTGCTGACGATGAGCATCCCAATGTTTCAAGGTAAAGCCGCCGGTTGTTTCGTCTCGGAAGGAAACGCCTTCGCCACAAACTTCACATATGACACGCCCTGTTTCATACTCGCCTTTTGGCGCTGTGGGGGAGCCCTTGGTGCTCTTGGTGTCGCCCTCGGGAGAGTGATCAAGCACCGGGGGTGTCTTGCGCTTGCGAGGACTTCTAATACGCTGGTGAGTGCGCGTGGAGACGGATCAAAAGGTCATGCGCACGAGGGGGCAGACAGCGACGGAGATGCCAATGAGGTGGCAACGCTGCAAATCATATTCTCGTCAGATCAGTGGGCACAACGAGGAGAGTACGCACGAATGGGTGTCCACGTCCATATCCTCGGATATGGATGTTCGGGACAACAACTGGAAGCAGTGGCACTGGAAGAAGAAAAAAAGAAAAAAAAAGCGATAGATGATACGGAGAGAGAGAAGGGGTTAATATGTGTGTAAGCTAGCTCCGGTCCAAACCGTATTTACAGAAACAAGAGAAAAATATGTCACAGATCCGGGATTTCGAGAACATAACCAAAGCCTAATTCGCACGAACATATTCAATCTCCGCAGAACATTTATCGTTAATTATCCAGGAACGTCCTCGAAACACATGTCCGTTCCTTTTCCGTAGCTGCCGGGTCGAAACTTTGTATGTCACTTCCCAGGTGTTTTTCTCGTCCCAAGCCTGCAAAGCTGCCGAGTCCTGGATGAGGCCTTGAGGTCGGGTTTGCGGTGACAGTCCTCCTCGCTACTCTAATTCTTTGACTACGTTTCTATGGAAGTGTTCCCTCTAATGACCTTATCTATTTCATTTCTCCTCCCGTCATGTTACTCTCACATCTGGTATTTCCAGAAACGTGATATCGAATTGTTCTGTGAGGCATCGCCAGGTTTTCATTCTGCCTGTCTCCTTCCCCGTTCTTTATCATTATGCGATGCTTTCGGTCATGATTTGATCGCTCCTAGCAGGGCAATTCAGGCGTGCTGGACCATCCTGGTTACTCACCTTCCATGTGTGTGTCCATATCGATCTTCTTTTACATACAGTTTGTTTTCGCAGCATTCATCTTGTTCCCTCGGGTCTAAGACGGAACTCTATGTTTGCTTGCTTCATGTCGTGGTGGCCCGGAATCGCTTCCGCGTGGTGTGAATATTATAGTCGTCGTGTCACCCCTATGACTTGTCCCACCCTTGTGATCTTTCTCTCGTGTTTCAGTGTCAATCACTCAATGGATCGTGTGCCAACATGGTCTAACCCCCGCGTGTTCCACGTCACACCGTCTTCCTCGCGACCCATCGACATCTCCCAAGGTTCTCGCATGACATTTCTTCCGCCGGCATAAACCGTAAGTGCGATGCAACTTCAAACCTATTCTGGACAGCCCTTGGAAGATGATCACAAGCCTGACATCAAACTCGTGTCCATTCAAAACTGTTGATTTGTTTTCCTTTCTTTGTTTTTATTTTCCTTTATTTTTTAATTCCGTGTGAAGAACTTTTTTCAATGTAATCGAAAAAATGGTATAACTCGACCGCATCTCCGGAACTTTAGTCTATGTCGTATTCAATTGATCGCCGTTAACATAGCTCAGGAAAACACATGGACCCATATGGTTAGCCTCCCAGTGTCCACGCGGTTCCACTCGCAACGAGGGGGGATTCCCGGTCGCTATGTTTTAATAGCACCCTCCATGTTCGCCGTGAGATGGGGGCCCGAGTATTAGCTTCAGCTTCCCCGCAGGATTAGGTTTAAATCACAGAGTAGCGTTGCCGTCGGTTGAAAGCCCAATCTCCTTGAGAGTACTTTGTACGTGTTGCGCTGTCACGCCACCGTGGTCATGCAGTCGTCGATCGCGATAACATCCTTAATTGAGGTACGGGATGCGTCTTTTTAGGAATTTTGGAACACATTCTGGCTAGTCTCTGCGCCCATTCCTATGCGTAATCTGATATGACATTTTTCCATGTATGATATATTATTGCGCGCTACGGCTACTGCCACTTTGCGCAGAAGGCATAACCGATCCGAGCGAGGAAGGATCCCTTGAATGGGTCGACGTGTCTCAGCCAGGTTTCTTACATTATGATCTGTTTAACCACACAGATCACTATCAAATGACATTTGATCTCCCATCGAGTTAACGAAAAAAACCCTGATCGTAACTCAACATGATAACCTGATATAACTCACGGGAAACTGTCATAGACAACTGCCTTCATCGTTCTCAGTATCCACGAGCGCCAGATCATATGTGGAGCGGAAGTAGTAGCCTCAACGCTTTGGTCTATCAAATCCGCGGACTCTTATTTGTTCGCCGCCTCCTATGTATGGTGTGGTGGCCCACTTACATGGATGGGCCTCCCGTCCTGCTCACGACTGCCACTACAGAGGAACAAAGGAAGTCTCAAAGAAGATCTATGCTATTCACCCAACATTGTCCACGTGGCGGAATTCTATTACCACGATTCTCCATCGGGTGGCGTTGGAATAACCCTAACTGTTACACCCTACCATATCCTCCTTCCTCTAAGAAGGCCTTTAAGCGGTTGACGGTGGTATCGAGCCCGCTCAGCCACTTTGCGAGCTCAATACCGAACTTCTCCTTGTCTCCTCCTTGCGAGATGCGAGCAATAAAATCTCGGCGGTAAGGAACCGCCCTGACGGCGACCTAGACCAATCAAGAGCAAACGATAAACCTACAGACCGAGTGCCCCGAAAATCGGGCAGAATGGTAGGACAAGATTACGTACGACGGCTAAAGAACGCACGACAAACGTGTGGTGATGTCTGAGCACCTCGTCGTAGGAGCGTTTGAAGCACACGTGCAATTCTACGGAAGGATCGTTTTGCATGTGTTGCAATGCCTTGCAAAGAAACATGAGACCACTGAAGTTATTCAAATCGTTATTCGAATGTCGTTTTCCGGCTTAGTTGTGCGCTGGGCTGAGGCAAGGGGTATCGCTCACCGAGTTAGGCGTACCAGACAAGCGGTTCCATTACGAAGTCCTTCTGACGTTTCGCTTCTGACAAGATTCTCGAGTGTTGTCGAACTCTGAGATGTATCTCGATAGCGCGACCGAACACCCTGCAAGAACCAAGATAAGAACAAGTAACTTCTTGCGGGAAGAAAACTGTGAATAGAAAATAACGTTCCTCAATGTTGCCCTTAATGTCTGCCTGGACAAACCCGAAGATACCAGAGCCTAGCAAATCTGCGGGCATCACTCAATCAGGGAAGATTCGGATGTAGGAGACGTAATGGAAAGCGTACCAAATAGTTTCACAAGCCCGTCGGAGGCTTCCAGAAAAGACGCAGTTTCCACTCCGTGTTCGGTGATGGGAACGTTGGCAAACGACTAGGGTGTTATTTCTAAGCATTCGTTCTGCAAACAGAAAGGAGCTAGTCGCTTACTCGGACGGTCTCGAAATATGGTCGTTCGGACATATTATGGTGTGAGAGGAAGGTCTGTGGATATGTTGGCAGTGAACCCCCTCACTGACGCCTCATGTACCAGTGCGGCCTCGAGGCCTCACTCAGTGGATGTGGCGCAATGTCATGTTCTCAAACAACGTGAATGGAAGGAGGGTGAGCCAGACGCATAAACATTGAACTAAAGTTAAAATTTGAGACATGAGTTACGAATTAGATAATTTACTGTCTGATTATGTAGATTAACCAAGTGAAACAAGATCATGATTTGGGGGGTTTGTCTAGGCTCGGATCCTCCGCAGATTTTCCGACTCACAAAGTACGCCCCTCAGTGGCGAAATGGGTCGGTGTGCCAAGACAGGGTACGAGGCGCAATGTCTTTACCCGGTTTGTTCAGCTCCTTGGTCGACCTGGAGTTATCGGTCGGATGTGGAACTGCATGTTCGACCCGGTTTCTGATGACACAGCACGATGTTTCACACTGACCTCCGGTTTGCAGGCTGAGGTGGGTGAAAGGACGACTGCCGGTGCCCAGACGTGAGTACGGTTCATCTTGGCCATGGAAGAAGTTGGTGTTAATTTCTTCTTCGGTAGCGTATCGGTATGCCCATACATCAGAGTGGTTGTATAACCGCTCGCTCCGATAGAAATCGCTATTCAATGCTGTATTCACGCACCGCAAGGCGCACATTTTGATCTCTTCTCAGTGTGGAGTATACTTATAAGCACGATGGACTCACTTGGGAATGGCTCATGAGGCAGCAAATCCTCATCTTCTTCCCCGTCTTCACTGGACGGATCCTCCGAATCATAGTAGTGAACCGATTGGTGTGTGGTTGCTGTACTGTGACTCTCGTAACGCTCTGCAGGGCTGAGCTGCAGCATATCTCCGTAACCATTACCGCCAACCGCAGGGACGACGACGTTGCAGGGCACTGGTCGTGTGCCATTCGATGCTTGTGGGGCCTTGGCCTTGGCGCGCTTCAAGAGGGTCAGTATATTCCTCAGCTCTCCCACCAAATTCTACTGACCTCAAGCTTCTCGATGCTGGGGCATTTGCCTCTATGCTTGACCCATAAACCAGGATAATACTTCGACCTCTTATCGAGGCTGATTTCTTTGCGGCACCCTCCGCAAACAACACTCTTCGTCGTTATGTTTTTTGCGTACTCGTCTTGCTCGAGCTCCAACTTTCGTTGCTCTAGGGTCCTCCGTTTCCTCTCACACCCCGCCGAGATCCAAGTGTTGCTCGGGAAACTAACGGACTCTGCGACCAGATCTGAGCTGCTCCGCTGTTTTGAAGCTACCGGTGGAGGTAACAGGATCGCTGTGTCGAGCGGAGAAGAGGTTGTGCGTGTCATACTGGCCGGCCTCGCATGTGGCTTTCCCGGGCACGCCTTGTAGTGCTCGTTCACCAATTCGTTGACAGCACTCCATTCTGCTCCTTGGTCGTATTCAATAACGGCATAACATCTGCCGCATGGAATGCGCTGAAGCAGATGCGGTGGGCGACGATCATGACTGAATACTTGGACGACGCTTTCAAAGCGAGACATCGTGGATACGAGATTGGTGCGAAACAAGGTAAATTGTCGGGGGAGGGGACCAAGAGGATGAATCAACGACTTGTCGCCTAACTCCCTTTTGATGTCAAAAGATCTCTCCGCTTTGTTTGTTGTGAAATGTGGTACAACAGTTCGGATTGTGGACGTAGATTGCCTACTATTGTGCCCATATCCGGCACAGCGATTCTTCGCGAATGTCCCCCCACACATAAGAAGGTGGTGTGATGGGTATGTTTTCTGCGCTCTTTACGCCATTTCATTCGAAGTGCTCTTGTGGTGATATCACTTCCCCAGGTGGGGTAGAATCCAAGTGACCCAGTTATCATGACATACCATCGCAGCCCGAAGTAGGTTCTCCCATCATACCATCTGTTTCCCCAAGCCGCCTCTTTCATTCCTCGGAAATTATAGTACTCTAACGCTGCGGCGGTCGCCGATAAGAAGCGCTTTACGCCTCTTTCCTGTACCATGGTTGGAGAAACACCGACGATACTTCTTTTCAAAGCTCTCTTATTGTCTTCTAGCGCCTTCACTCGTGTCCCGCGCAAACAACAGTTCTTCTGTACAATCGCTACGCCAGCGAACGCATGCAGTGGAGCTCGTTATGTGCGACTGAAATCCTTGAGCTTTCTGGCTAACTGAAACATTGACATCATTTGATAGGCACCGCCTCGACGATAGTGAACATCGCCACGATGCATGCAATCTTCTGTCAAGAGCTTTCTGCGTAGTCCTGACGTCAGGCTATGTCAGCACTGCAGGTCCGAAAGACCTATTTTGATTGGACAGGACCGACATCGGGCCAATCTGTCATCCATCTGAGTGGCATCGTGGCCGTTTGAACTCGAACACTGGGTGCTCCCAAGTGGCACCGGCGATTGTAGTGAGTGTTATATGACCTTCTGGTGGGGTGAACAACGCCTGCTTTGCACGGATTCTCTCACAATCAATGAACAAGCCCGCATTGGGCAGTGTCAGTCGCGCCGCGGTAGCAATAGAAGCTGATTCAGTATGCAGCCTTTCAGCGGAGCGAGCCGAAGGAGTTCAGTCCTCCCTGCGTTTACTTAGCAACCCTTGTCGCCACCAACTGGACCCTCGAAACTGAGAAGTTTGAGCTTTTTGCCACTCTCGCTGACAGGTGTCGCAGGGTCCCTTTACTCCTTCAGGGTGAGAAGTCAATTTGATGAGTTGAGGTTCGTATTCTATCAGAATTCATGGTGTGCTAGGCACCTTAAGGCCCGGGGGAACAGCATTACGAGTGGGGTTGGCTGGTATGCTACCGCAGGGTGTGAAGTCTGTTACATGGGGGGTCAAATTGTTATCAGGAGAACTCTTCAACACCATGAAAAGCGAGCGAGTATCCCCTTTAGCTAGGAGTCGTTCGGGAAAGCACTTAGCGCTGGAGTAATTGGCACTAGTTGACGGCTGATGGCCCTGATACGTTAGGTATTAGATAATGTATATCTTTGCTTTTTCGGGCACTTTGATTATCCGCTAAAATATAAATTTAATTATATAATTGATTGTCCATTTTAGTGTGTCAACTTCAAACCCAGACTAAGTTTTCATGCTTAGGCATGCTACGCTTTTGTACTTACTGCTAGTGTAATAGACTGCTATAGTGGTAATTTCACACTCAGCCTATATTTTTAAAGCTCAGGCTAGGTAAGCGGAATCTTTTTTTTAGCGAGGCACGTCTCCGACAATCCAATTGTCATCGGATTTTCACACCAGCACGGCACATTTAATTTTCTCCCAGGCAGGAACCGCGCAACCTGGTTTGACAGTCCAGCGCTGTCCTCCCCCCCAGCTACTTTCAATGCCTCCAGAACCCACCAAGGGCAGGTTGAAACGCAAAGCGAGTCGTAGAGAAATTGAGGAATACAGATTTGATGGGGGCCACTCACGCGAAATAGAACAGAAGAGGAATAATGGGCAGATCTCATGCGCTGAGTGTAGGAGGTGCGATCACCGCGCATGTTATGCACCCCTTTCCACATTCTGATCTAATGGCATACTTGGAAGGTTGAAGATAAAGTGTGACAAGCAAATCCCATGCCAATCATGCCAGGTACGTTTCCTCTGTTCGTGTCGGTGGAGCAATACATTGTTCAATATTTTGTCACGCAGAGGAGGGGTTGCGCAGCACTCTGTCCGAATGGTTCGTTGTCTTGTTGTCGCGGCGTTCTGCTTGCATAATGATGGGATTTTCAACAGGCAGCTTGTCTACTGGTCAAGGAACCCGGTACGACAATGTAACCTCTTTGCCGGCAATCTCCTAAGCGCCTCATGTCAGGTTTGTTCTCGCGGCCACCGAGCACCTTCATCGCCGGATAGCTAAAATGAGCGAGCGGATCCGGCAACTCGAGGATGCCTTAAGCGAAATCCAGTCTCAGCACTCGACGGAGCCTCATCCACTCCTTCGCGAAGACCTTTTGGGAGTCAATCATAAAGATGACGAATCATTCATCCCACCCGATGAGTCCGGGGGTTTAAACCATCCTCCAGAAGTGTTGGACGCTTTCGGAACGCTTTCAATCACCGACCATGGTATATCACGCTTCTTTGGACCTACCGGTGGGTCGGAGGTGAGTTTCCCTTTGACGATCGTGCACGTTTCCGTGTTATTTTAACCTGGATCCCCGCTTTATGTTAGTGTCTTCTGATGGCAAGTTCCCATCCTTTTTAAGTTGAACATCCACGTTTATCTCACCATCAGTCTGATATCATGGCCCAGCAAGACGGGACGAGCTCTTCGACACCAGATTCGGCAAGGAACTCGGAGACTCCCCCGTTACCTCAGGAGCTTCGAATGTTTTCGCAGGCGTTTCCGTTTACCCCAATGGGTCCAACTGGTGCCGTCCGTGAATTGGTAGAGGGACAGCTGCCAAACTGGGAACGCGCGAGTTATCTAACGCAAACGTACTGTGAACAGGCGGGTTGGCTGTTCCATGGTGTAAGCAAGGACCAGATCATGGACGAACTCCTTCCAATATACTACTCGAATGGACCCCTTAAGGCGACGGATGACAACAAAAGCGCCCATGAGCTTGCGTTGCTCTTCGTCGTTTTCGCAGTTGGTGCACTTGTTGATCTTACACAGGATCCAGCGAATGCAGAAGCAGAACATTATCATCAGATAGCACGCGCGGCTATCTGTTTGCAGCCCGTACTGGAAAAGCCGTCCTTGGTGACCATTCAAGCACTTCATATGTTCAGTATTTACAACGCCATGAGTGGAAATGAATTGTCAGCAAAAGAGACCAGCATGGAGACCACATGGTCATTGATTGCTCTCGCTGCGCATCTGTCCCAAACTGTATGTCTTATCTCCTGAGAGATACCCTGTTATTGGTGCTTATTCGTTTCCATTTTACCAGGTTGGACTCCGTGAGTATCCCGTCTAGATTAAAAAAATTATTAGGGACCTGACCTGCGGGGTTAGATCGGGATAGTGTAAGATGGGGCTTGCCTGACAAAATCGTGGAACGGCGCCGTATTCTCTTTTGGGATCTGTTCGTTGCGGATGCTTGGCATGTAGGTAAATGTCGTAGGGTTTGATACCTATCTGGCTGAACATTGTCTACCTGAAGAGTCTCAATACAGGCAGACCGCCATGCTTCTCCCTCGCTTACATTGATTGCCGACTCCCAGGGAGTGGGAATTCCAGCGAGAAAGGTGAGACTGACTCTCATGATCCATGTGCGTGGTCATGTGCTTCGCTGGCTGTTTTCCAACAAATTTTTTTTTGTCTACAGTCGAGTCATGGGGTTACCGTTTTGCATCGGATTGTGTGGCTGAAGTTGCTACACGGACCTTGACTGCCGAGATACCTAGCTATGCAACGATCATGGAACTTGATCGTAAAGTGCGCGAGTTCCCCATACCTGAGCATGCGGCACATGTAGCTTCGTCGGTAGCTGCCCCGGTGCCGACCATTGCCACAGAAGACTTGTCAGTTTCTGAGTCCATGGGCCGTTTTGTCATGGCGCATGCACGAGAAGTTAGTAAGTCGCGTTCTTTCCGTGTCCCAGATAGGCAGTCACTCATCGCGATATCATGTATCAGTCTTGCTTTATATACATCGAAGTTTCTTTGCGCAGGCCATCATAGAAAACCCCGTCAATCCTCTGAAAAGTCAATATGCGCCGTCGTTCCTCGCCACTTATCGGGCTTCTTCAACTATACTGCGGACAATAGGAGCACAGTACACAATCTATCCTCATCTTTGTGCACGATTCTGGACGATTTGGACGTTTGGTTTCTCGGCAGCGGTTCGGATATTATTCGTTACATTGTTCGTCGTTTACTGATGGTTTGGACACAGATTGTCTTTGGTACTATTGTGACTCGTGGACCTCGCTCTCCCCTGGCATCCAACGCGATCAAGGAGCTCGACGAGGCCTGTGTGCTCTTCGCGAAAGTCGCTGGCCATAGTCGCAGGGCAGCGAAAGCACTTGTAAGATCCACTGTAACTGAACCTCAGTTCTTACTTAGCTCACCGGACCATTCTTACAGCCAATCCTAACCAAGCTAAGTGAGAAGGCGCACAGCGCACTGGCTGCATCTCAGAACGATAAGGCGTCTTCCCAATTGGGACAACAGTGGTCAGTCAAAGAAGAGGGTGACGACGACGAATTGGCAATATTTGCTGGGAGAACACGGTTCGTGTCGACGAGGCGCCTACCAAAATCGAAGCAGGTACCCGAAGGGGCATCGTACCCAGGCAGCCTCCCAGAACCATCCGTCCCACAGTTGTACCGACCCGAGGGGTCAACCTCCTCTGTAGACCGTTGGGCCCATACCGAGCGGGATCAACGGCCCTATCCAGTCCGGCCTGCAGAGTACACCAACGCGAGCGTTCAACCACAGGTCATACCTCAGTGGCGACCACCACGGCGATCCCACTATCCATACACGCCGCAACACCACCCCCCTCCCCATCCCTCACCACTAGCATCTACGTCTCAGTCGCAACCCGCTCCTCAGCATACGGCGCACGAACACTCAACAGTGACAACGCCGTCATATTCATGGACCCAGCAATCCTCGGGGGTCTCAGACCAGTTCAGCTCGGCAAGTTATTCGGCGGCGAATACGTCGCAATCACATGGGTTTCCCGGCCACCATGCACATGCCTACGAACAATCGTCTGGGCCGCCTACGAATGCGTACCAACAGCCGCAGCCATCACAACAGCCGCAGACACAACCTGTACGGTCGGCAGCGCCCTCTGAGCTGACTGAGCTGGGGTTGGTCTCTCAAGATTCACGGCTAGATGAGCGTTGGACGTCGTTTATGCGTGACTCGGGATATTTTGAAGGGTTTGGTTATCGGAATCGGTAAAGGGCGGGCTCCCAGGGGTCAAGGGGTATCACATCCAACCTTCAGGTTTCATTCTTTGTTTAATGTCTTCATGTGAACTTGATGTGCTTTTGTTCGTGGAGTTTAGTCATGCTGCTTGTGGATTATGCAATGCAAAGTTTGCTCCTCGCTCTACAATGCGTTGGTTGAGTGGAAGCTGTGGGACTCCGAATAAACTCATCGAACCAAGCAAGGTAGCGAGTACGGTCTAGGGAGATCTAGGGAGAGACATGACAGGAATTCTACGAACTTGCAACGACACCTTCTAAACACAACTTCTGAACCATGAGAGACGCAGATGACTCTATGGCCCCGGTTCGCTGGGAGGGGGCAAAGGAAAGTCCTGATACGGGCCACGGTACGGACAAAGCGCGCGCGACGCGTCTGCAAGACAAGCGAATCACGATGTTGAGACGTCATCACATGCACGCAGAAGAATACACACGAACCGTCGAGTGGAAGGTGATCGTGGATGCCTTCAAAGTCCTCGACGAAGATGATCGACATGCCACTGCCCACCATGAGCAACCCAAACGAGTCAGTCACAGTCCGTGCAAGTATATCTATCAGATGGGGTGTGACGCCCACTTACGCATAGAGATGCCATTCGTTGTGGCTGAACCGGATCGTCAGATGCGCTGATACGTTTCATAGTCCTGGGTCAAGTATGGGGCCACTCACCAATGGAGCATCCAAGGTCCCGGATTGTCCGTGATGAATCGTATGACTACTTCGTCATCGGTCATCCCAGTGCTCACGGTGTCTCTCATGACAGGTTTATCGTAATTGCGGTATTGGCTAGCAGCGCTCTTGATGACCGCGAAGTGGTGCTGTTGAAGATATCCCTCAGCAAGGAACGGTTATATCAGTAGAACACCAACATACGCCATGGAGATGGAAAGGATGCTAATCAGGACATTAGTTGATGGCAATGACATGGTGCGTCGGAATTACACGTACGGGACGGCCTGGCGATTCCTTGGGAGAAAAGGTGATCTCGATGAGCTTGTCTTTGGGGAGCATGTACATCGACCCTTTGGGCTCGACCTGCCACGGCGCTACCGCTCCACTCAGAATTTGTAGCAAAACAGGGATAGTCGGTGGTATATATTGAGCGCCGTTGATGAGGAAGTTGAAGTCTGTCATGTTCTTTGTCATCTCCAGATGGATCTTGACGTCTGGTTCAACTTGGAGCAGGCGGGCCGGCGGGGATGCAAGTGAGCGCAGGAGTGTCTCGTTCAGAGGGTTCTGGCTGAATGTGGGCTTATCTCTTGGTAGCTGTGCTGGAGCATCCGTGTACCTCAAGATGGCTCGGGTGGATGCTTCAATAGGTTGGTTTGGAACCGCATGAATCCAGTAGTTGTCAACGTGCTGGTGTGTATGGAGGATGAAGGAGTAGCGTTGTGCAGCGTGGACCTGGATGGAATCAACTGTATAAGGTTCGACATAGTTCCCATCAACTTCGATAACCGTCAGATCGTGACTGTCGATCGAGAACACATAATTCGGTTTGCAAGCCATGTTCAACAGTCGAAACCGATAACGTTTCTTTGGCTCGACGCTGATGATGGCGTGCGGATTCTCGCACTCATTGTTGTGACAGCCAATCCCATTTATGAGCACCGAAGCTGGAAAGATTTGACGGTGCGCCTGAGGTGAAGGTACGTGATACCTATGTCTTTCAGATACAGCATAATATTTCTTCTTGGCTGGCTCACCAATCCATCAAGGTGATGATGGTAGATTCTGTTTGGAGAAGAGTTTGTCATTGGCCCAAGCAGTGTGATATAGTAACGACCCACCATCATCAATATCATAACTCAAGCGATATGGGTCATCAGGATCGTATATGATGAGAGGACCACGAAGACCATCACAGTACTGCGCCCCATAATGTGAATGGTACCAGAATGTGCCTACCTGGAGCCCCGCGCTGAAGTTGTACAAGAATGAATTTCCGGGGGCGATTGGACACTGAGTGACGTAGGCTGTACCATCCATCTGATTGTGGTTGTGCTGGGAAATGCCGTGCCAATGCTGCAAATATTGCATGTCAGTATAACAATGGAATGTAAAGGAATGAACCACTGACGATGGTCGTGCCAGTCAGCATAGTATCATCGGTCAAGTAGTTTGTGACGTTAAGTTGAAAGTTGTCACCCTATACGAATGATTTGTCGTCGTGGTCCTGTATACGTGACGGAAGAGTGGACATACTTTTTTCCCAGTAATAACCGGTCCCGGAAGAGAGTCTCCAGCAAGGATAGCACTATAAGGGAGTGAAAAGGGATAGTACCTATTACGTTGCCTCGACTCACGACCTGGTGAAGCCATCCGGGGACACAACGGCATTGACGATTGGGAGGTCAGCGATGGGACCGATAGAAGGGTGGATAGGGAAATTCCCTGGAAGTGCGACCTGAGTATCTCCAAACCAAGCCATCCTGGGCTTGGACAACAGACGACAGAGCAAATATTTCAAAAGCTACGGAACGCGCGGTGTAGGTGAACAGACGTCGAAAGGCGATGAAAATGCTTTATATCCTTGGGAATCTCCGACAGAGGCGAAAATTCCCAACGTCGTGTCATCGTTTGGGACTGCCTTTGTATACCCTGGTAGAATGGCTCACCAGCCTGATCAAAGGCATCACAAAAACTGCAGAGTTGTGGGATTACCAAATATAGTACCCACCTTTTGAACCCATTCGGGCCGGGCAGATTACCATCGTCGTGCCGACGATTGGCTGAGGAGGATTTTTGGGCTCCGGCGTTGAAACGTTTGATGGGCGATAAATTGTACATCTTGATCCGCTTCCTCAACGTCAACGTCAACGTTGGCTTGCTTTCATCTCTCACTTCAGCACTTTTTGCCCCACCCTCCATCACCCCTTTACGCCCTAGCTTCTCTAGCTTTCTTTTTACATTCGCATGTAATGTCCATAGCTTGTGTCTCTAGCGATACAGTCCCCTCGCTCCTCTCCTGTTAGTTCCACGCTCTAGGTTCCACCTTAGCAGGCCTTTCGTGCGTTGGGCTGGGGCTTCGCTGCTCCGGCTCTGTGAACACCCCGGTCAGCTGGTTCAGGTCCCAGAACTGATCTTGGTCTACCAGGGCCCTGTTCTGTGCTACGCCAAGCCCACCTATGGAGGGCCTATCCTACGAAAGGACCAGTCTCATCGTTTACCACTCTGCCTCTCCTCTCTCCAGACGTCCCCAGCCTGAAAATAAATTGTGATTGCGAAAACTGACCATTGCTATGACGACTCTGCCTGTCCGGTGAGTTCTCCCCATGATGGATTATGGGTCCGCTAGCGCAGCTGGGTACGAAACATATCTCACTCAACCAAAAAGGCCACTTTTCATCTTACATTTGTTCGCACACGGTATCTTAGACCCCAAAAGTGTCGCTCGAGCCTCGTCAAGCAAGGTGACATGAAACAGGCAGTGCCATATCGCTAAGTAAAGCGCTGTCAGAGACTGTCAGAACGGTCTCTGAATTGACTCGAACTGTCGTGATAGACTTAGGACAACACCAACATCACTCCCTTCATTTACCTCCCTCAGCATGAAGCCATTTGCTACACTTTCTCTCATCGTTCTTGCAACCTCTGCCTTTGCCTCTCAGTTCACCATTCAACTGACGAAACTCCATCGCACCGGAGCGTATCTCAAGGGATCTCCTGACGCAGATCGTGCTCGTGCTGCAATCCTAAAGTCTCGTACAGCCAGTGGACCGACTACTGTTCCAGCGACCAACTTGAATTACTCCGGGTACACAACGAGTGTCGGTATCGGTAGCCCACCGACATATTATAACCTCATCGTTGACGCTGGCTCCTCCAACACTTTTTGTGGGTAGGTGCGGACGATCAATCGAAGTCATGCAACATACGATTCTTATTGCAGGACTGGCACTCCATATGTCCGAACGTCCACGAGTATCCCTACAGGGCAAGCTGTGAACGTCACTTATGGGAGCGGTAACTTTTCGGGATCGGAGTGTAGGGATTTTGTAAATTTATCCGCATCCGATTATTAACGGTAAACAGATCTTGACCAGGTTACCCTCGCACCCAATCTTGTCCTCCGCAACCAATCAATCGGCGATGCACTTTATTCTGCTGGTTTCCAAGGTGTCGATGGCATCCTCGGTGTTGGACCTGTTGACCTCACACAGGGCACACTCTCGCCTGATACGAATGCAACAATTCCAACTGTCATGAACAACCTCGTGTCGCAGGGACTTATTGAGCACCAAGTACTTAGTGTTTACTTTGCCCCTTCAACAAACGATAGTGACACAAGTGAGTATTCAATGTCTGATCCTTGTTTACCATCAAGTCTAAGATGTGTACTTAGATGGTGCATTGACTTACGGAGGCATTGATTCAAGCTTGGTATGAATGCGGTTCTTGCACCGTTTTAAATAGCTTATATGAGTTGTGTGCAGTACGAGGGCAAGCTGACGTATGTTCCTGTGACGGAGACATATCCAGCCTCCGAATACTGGGGCATCAACGTCACTTTGTCTACATACGGCAACTACACCGTCATACCCAATTCTACTGCTGGGATCGTCGACACCGGTACCACGCGTATGTTTCCTTCTCCACTCTTACATGGTCACTCACCGGATTTGACGCGAATCTCGTATCATTTAGAGGTCCTCCTTGCAGACAACTTCCTTTCCGTATACTTGGATGCAATCCCAGGAGCGAAGTTGGATTCGCAGACACGTCTCATCGAAATCCCCCCTTCGTCCATCCCGTTCATGCAACCACTCAACTTCTTTATCGCTGACCGGATGTTCACCATGGACGTTGCTGCCCAGCTAGTTCCAACATACCAGAGCACGGCATGGGGTGGAGTTGCTGGGAAACAGTACGGTGTGGTTGGCCCCTTGGGAAGCATTGGTGGAGAGGGGTTAGATTTCATCATCGGAGTAGTGTTCATGGAGAGGTACTATGCCGTCAGTAGTGGTTCGTCTTTGGAGAATGGCATAAACTCACTGATCACTTTTGGCAGGTATTCGACACAGATGCCAACCGCGTCGGATTTGCTCAGACGTAAGTCTGGATCGGTGTCCAACTTGTTCAAATCTGAGCTTACCCATCCACAGGAACAATACTTTTACGACCTACCAAAGGTAACATCTGACCATATTACCCCTGTAGTCCCGTATCTCTTAGATGCTCATATATCCCAAGTACAGACATTGGAGATTTGTAGATAAGTTCTACTAATTTCGAACATTTAATGTGACATCATGAGATCTTTGTGGAGATCCCTGCCGCCTCTAGTTTGCTGGGTTGCCAGTCACGATTTTTTATGTTGATCACATTGACTCCATGTTGGCTGTCTAGCCTGCCAGATCTTTAGAGCCCATTATATTTTCGTATCACGGCGGTGCGGGTAGTTGCAGTCATTCATGGGAATACATCTGGGTAGGTTGAAACATCGTCTATCGCAGTGAAGCCCGGAAAAATGTCTATATTTGGTTGAGTAAGAGAAAGGGAAATGTGCCGCTGGCATGAGTATTTCTAGATTGTTCTTCTTACCTGGATATCTGGTGACGAGGAAGATGTAGTTAGGTCGAGTGCGCTTTCAACGCCGAATTGTTGAGCGTTGCAATTTGCAGAGTCAGGCCTTGCCTTGTACACTGTGTTTGATTCCTTGGTATTGTCCCATGGGGTTATTGAAGCCCCTTGTACAATTGTTGGACATTACATGCGGGCTTTTATCAGCGTGGTTATGTATCATTGTATAATTTGTATCATATGTGAATATTCAGGCGTTGGCTCGAGCGAGCAGGTAAAGTATTTGGTGGGTTCAATATTACAGTCGACTCTCTCCTAAACGTATAGGCAGTTGTTTATAGGTGTAGGTCCAGGGAAAAAATAAAGATAGTTTAATTATTCAATTGGTACTAGGGAGCTGCGTCGAATTTTTTACGTTGGCCTGCACGGCTCGTGTTAGCTTAGGCTTTCAAACACCGGTTAGGGCCTAACTATAGATCAACTATTGATCAGCTAGTTCAAATTTTGCCTCAAAATATTGGAATTCCCGGTGTGATTTGCTC